>JAGFPH010000215.1:366890-384740 GCA_018207615.1 Philaenus spumarius | reverse complement strand
GGATATCAAAGAAATAGTACCTTTTCGTTAAAATAGTTTTATTTGCTTAAGTGTTACAACATAATTATTGAATTTTAACGATGTTACTAAGCACTAAACAACGTTAGGGAATTAAAGATTTAAGTAACTCATAAATAAATTAAATCTATTTGATCCATAAACCTTATTCAAACTGATGTCCATCGATCGCAATACACTGATGACAACGAAATAGAAAACAGTCATATGCTTTGCTGAACAACTCTCGAGGTATCAACAACAGTTCCTCTTCGATCAACCTCATTAGTTCATCTTCTGTCGCAATGTTATGACAATAAACCTTCTCCTTCAAAAAGCCCCACAGAAAAAGTCACAAACAGTCAAGTCTGGTTACCTTGGGGGCCAGTCCATGAAGCTGCTGCCACGACTTATCCAACGGTTAGGAAGATTTTGGGCCAAAACCGCTTTGGCCACATTAGCATAATGCGGAGGAGCTCCATCCTGTTGGAAAAAAACGTCTTTCATCTCAGGCTGAGAAAGATGAGGAACTATGTGATTGCTTAAAACTGATGCATACCTTTCTCCAGTCGGCTGAGAAAGATGAGAAACTATGTGATTGCTTAAAACTGATGTACACCTTTCTCCAGTCATTGTTTGTCGGGATATGTCATACGACAAAACACCATCCTTGGTAACAGCAGCCCAAACTGTTATACCTGTTGATTTTAATTTCTCTTCTTGTAAGATATGTGGATTTTTGTGTTATAGTAATGAAAATTATGCCTGTTTACAGTTCCTGTTCGATAAAATGTCGCTTCATCTGAAAACACTTTTCCTTCATGCCATTTGCTATCTACGTCAGTCTTTTCAATTATTTTCGAACAAAATTCCAATCGTCTGTCAGGATCATCTTCAAGCAGTCCGTGAACTAAATGAGTTTTATAATGTTTGATTTTGTTCTTTTTGGCATACCTTTGGACAGATGACTTCGGTATCCCTGTAGCAGATTCCACCTTTCTTACTGAATTAGGCGTATTTGGAGATTCCATGAAAGCAGCACATACGATTTCTTCATTTTCTATGTTGGAGGATCTATGGTATTTTTTTTGTATTGACCCCGTTTCTAGTAGGATAGTCTTCCACTTACGAATAGATTTCCTTGACGGTGGAACTACACCTGGGTACCTTTACCTAAAACAACTTATTGCTTCATAATCATTTTCAAAGGCAACAGCCCAGGAACAACATTTCACTTTTTGCTCAGTTGAAAACGGCATGGTACATAAGACACTTTACAATGCAACTTAATAACAAATGCCAATGTTTATTACCAAATATGTTCATTGTTGTGGATACACGCAGTCAGCTGATAGATTTAAAATAGTCTAAACAGCTGTAGCTGTTCCTATTCTAAATAAAAGTAGGTTTACCCTTAAAATACGATTGCTGATTTTTTTGTTTTTTGTTTTTCCGCCATTTTGTTTGGATCAGTCAGAATTAAGTGATACTCAGGGGTATTTCTTTTACATATTTTATGTGTTAGTCACGACTGTAGAATTTCAAGTCTGTAGCGCGCTCTATACGTCTGTCATATCAATTCAAAAATAGGGACCTCTTCGTGGGTCACCCGTTATATATTTTTATAAAACAACAAAAAGTTAAATTTTAGTACGAAAATCTAAAAAATGTGTTACTTTGTGTAAAAAAACGTGCTTCCGCTTGTTGGATTTTTGTCTGGAAAACCAGTCCAAGTGACTTAGAAAACCAACTTGTGTTGGATGTGGCCAATGCGTCCGTTAAACTGCGAATATATATAAACATATATGTATATCAAATGTTTAATGACGCCCCAAAACGTGTTCTGGGGACTGTGATTGTTGCTACCGACTCATTGACTACTACCGACCTTAAGAGTCACCAATAGAGTCACTGCAATAGCTCATCAAAAACAGACGTTAAAAAAAATAATACTTAAATATGGACACTTATGTACAGAGAAAAATTAACGGGACTCATCTGAATTTGACATTCGTTTAAAGGAGGTTTGAAAATTTTGCTTCTTTTCAGCATTAACTTGAGCCGAACGAGAAGCATATTTTTTATAGTTTAACTGAATGGTTTAAATAAATTTATTGTTGCTGAAAACGCTTCTTGAATACATAATTCCAAAACAACTCCCAATTTGCCAATTTCAAATTTTTTAACTGAAAATTAAAACGTCCTGCGAACCTCTTCAATTATTACAAATTTTGTAAGGCAATAATTGATCGGTAAGTTTTCTGTTTTACGAACGTGGTTTACATAAAATACAGTTACTATACAATTATTTTTAATTGTTTTAATTTAATTGTTTTAATTTAGTTATCTTTAAATTTACTAGAAACAAATTTAAAGACATCAAATTCATTAAAAACTTCCCATTAGAAATATAAGTGTGTTATAATAAAACCATTTCTTAAGAAAAAAACACCCACGGACAATATTATATACTGTAAAACACTATTTTAACTGAATTTCCACAGCAATAAAATTACAAATTTATTATTACAACAGCTAAGTTAAATATTGTTTTGATGTATTTATATTTAAGAAATACAAGCTTAATAGAAATACATTTTCAGGTTAGGTCTATAGTAGAGTGAAAATACAAAAATGTTAGTGAATATTGACACAAGTCTATATAGCAACCAATATACACTTTTCTAAAATCTGGTAATTTGAGAAAATTTTAAACAGACTTATTAATATAATTATTGTACGTAAGCTTATGTATTGTAAAATATTAATATTACGCTATATAGCTACTGTAATAATGGCTTATTGACACGGGTTTAACACGGAAGGAAATATTCATTACTATTACAGAATTCAGGACCTCCCAAGTAGCGAGAGGCGGGGACCTGTAGCTTTAGCCTTGGATTATACTTGTTCTTAGCTTTAAGCTGTAGGTGGAAGATAATTTAACCCTCCCAACGACTGATGTCTTGTAAGAAAGTAGAGGGGATATGTTGTACATCGCATCATTACATTCTGTCCCACGATAGTAAGGGAATTAACTTGCTCTAAGACTTCAAACTGTAAGGCCGTCGCTAATTTTAACTAATTACGTCATATTATTTTGGACGACGTTAAGCAAGATACAACGTTAAGGTTGCTCCATTCTACTGTCTTGTCGAAACTTTGTTACTGTAATAGGGTTAGACAGTTTTCTTGTAAATTATTAAGGTTGGCCGATCACTGTATTACATGACCTAATAGTACAATTACTGGTTCTTAGTAAGTCAATTTAATTGAACATTGGTTTGCTGACTATGAATTGATATTATACATAAAAATAATATAAAGAAAACATGAACACAAAAATAAATAAAAAAAATGATAAACAAATAAAGACCGATGATAAAGAAATAGTAACCAAATAAAAGGTCCTATGCAAACGCAATAAGTTCAGATTGTTGCACAACCTTTATGAAAGTACTCTGTCACTCCCATTGTTGCATACTATTTTGGCAAGAAAAATAACAAACATTGTCTTACATAAAATCATATTGGTTCCTTACAATAATTAGGCTTTAAGTAGTAATAATTAAGATGTAAAACTAAATAAATCACCATAATATATAATGGTTTTTTTAAATTTTGAAAAATCAAAATTGTTATTTTCTTTTTATTATTTTCGTTATTATTATCTTTTTTATACGTTTATATCCGTTAAAAACTTCAAGCTCTAATGTTATAAATTAGACTTTTAACATGAAATAAGATTTACAATGCAATGGAACAAGTGTAATTTTCTCTAAAAAAATTCAAATTTTCTTT
Source organism: Philaenus spumarius (assembly GCA_018207615.1). Lineage (NCBI taxonomy): Eukaryota > Metazoa > Arthropoda > Insecta > Hemiptera > Aphrophoridae > Philaenus > Philaenus spumarius. The sequence continues at coordinate 380,942 of JAGFPH010000215.1, read as the reverse complement.
TGAAAGTTACCTATAAGATGTTATAGTTCTGTTAAAAATGAAACAATATAAAATGGACTTTAGAACTAGCTAAACTCTGTATGTAGAAAATATTGAGTATAAACAGAATAACTTACTAATAACTGTAGGTACTTACTGAAAAAAAATCCTGATTGAAACTTAATGTTTGTACTATTTTTTTTCTAAATCAAAATCGTCAGATAAAACCAATTCAAATATTTTCTAAAATAGTTATCTAAATGTAGTAATCATGGGTATGCCATAATAATTATTATAAACTATCTTTTGTTTTTAAATTTTTCGTTTGTATTTCAAAATAATATAAGAAACTTCGTAGCCAAATAAACTTTTAAATTGTGACTTTTGCATTTTAACCCAGTTAGGATCAAGTTCTAGTTAGACTTCTATGATATCTATATAGTTAAAAATACTTCTGAATATGTTTCATATTTATGTTCATATATAGCAGTGTGTTTCTTGAGGAACTCATTCTTATTATAACTGAGTTGTGAGCTCCATTTGAGGAAAAAAGCGTCAATATGTTTTGTATTTTTTTAAAGGTGAAAACACTTAGCGGTTATCAATACCTGGAGAACACGACCATTCAATGAATGCTCATAAATTAAACAATTGAAACACACATAAGCACAAAGTTCAACACACTACTAAAACTTGTTAAACAAATTGCAAAATAAATAATTTGGGCAAAACTAGTATCTTATCATATTACCAATAAAATTAAAACATAACAGAAACTCTAGCACCAAATCGATGGTCTGGGTATCATCACCCAGCATTGATTGGTATCATCAAACGAAGGTGCTTGGTGGAAAGAAATTAAGAACAGTATGGGTAAAGTGGAGGGTCCCCATGCCGTATCAGAATTCCATGAGTTAGCATAAAACCGCTGATGCGTAAATGAGAAACCACCACTTCCTCTTGGTGGATTGAAGATGCCCATGGACGGACTGTATCTTTAATCTCTGTGAGTTTATTATTCTATACCACTACCCAATTTTCTTCCCACTGTCTAAATAGGGTTTGCTTCAAAATGGACACAAAGTTGGATGACATTACAATGGCCACGATAGACGGTAAATGCGTGGCTTTCTTAGTAGATAAATTTGCTTTAGTATTCCAGAGTGACCAGAAACCCAACAGAACGACACCAATGACTTCGCAGCTAAACGTTGCGATTTTGTATTTAAATATCCTTACTATTATATGAAATTGTGCACCACGTGAAGAAGTTCTCCTAAAATGACGTATTATTATTAAAAATGGTTAAAAAAGTATAGGTCACATTTACGTCGCTCAATATGTAGCAACTTTGATATATTTTACCAATAAAGAAACCTTACACAATATCAGATAAAATAACTGCTTCTGTTTACAAAATTTAACAACTCCATAAAATTGTATTGTAGGCCTGGATAAATAATAAGAATGATTTCAATTTTAATTAGAAACGTATTTTAATTTAGAGTTTGTCAAATGTTTACCAACTGATTATCTTGAATTGACAAAGTACCTTGAAGAAATTAAGGTTACTTAAAACTATAAAATTTCAATATAATTGTATATTATATGTAGTCGATTAACCTTGGGTTTTTTATCCCATCTAATACCGAAATAATTATTTAATATCCTCATTTTGGGTACATTTTTACAAAATAATTCATCAAATCATGTGAAAGTTTGCATTTTTGATAGTTTTGTTATCCAATAGTAACAATATATTTTTCATATTTTTATAGATAAGTATAACGTACTTAAAACATAGGCTACATTAAATTATATCACTCACATGGGAACTAGCATGTGAAGCATGCAGGCAGGAATCACCTCTGGAAATACAATATTTATCGTTATCGTCTTTATATACTGCAAATATCTAAAACTATTTCTAATTTAAAATGCCTTTTGTTGATAGTTCATTTGTCCAATTTTTAAATTTGTCTAATGTAGGATTTTGGCTAGTATTTGGTATGTTTCTTATTTTTCATATTGTAGGAATATTCTCATTTTTGTAGGAGTAAAAGAACAATCATAGGTTTAGCTTCATTTATTTTATATTTTGTTAACATAAAAGGAGCAAGAAAGACAGAAAAGAGTGAAAGAGAAAATAAATTCATCAAATATAGGTTATGTAATATTATAAAAATAAGAAAAGTTTGTAATTTATTTATTTGTTTTTCCATTTAATACTAAAAAATCACTTTTACTGATTTGGTAAGTATAGTATGAGTAACCTGATCTGTTTGAGAATATTTAAAATATATACTAGAGGGCCCAAGCTCGCGTCGCCTATCAACCCTTGTGGTGACTGGCGGATTTGCTGTCCGCTCCACATTAACACTCACGGCGAAGTAAATACAAACAGATCATTGCATACTCTGGTTATTTATACGAAAATTACGATTGACTATGAGTAGCGGTGAGGTAGCGGTGATCTAGACAAGATCCTGAAGAATGAGTGAATGACAGGTATAATTTATTAATTACCATATAACAGCTGATTTCGTCCATCAGCTGTATACTTAGACAACTATGGGGATAACGTTATGTTATGTTTACAATTTTCAGGTTACGTTATTTGTTGTTATTCAAGAAATAATAACGTACATCGATACATCTGATTAGCATACAAAATTCAAAACAAAACCATGCATAAAATATACTTTAAGGTTATGTTTACAACTTTGATAAAAACTAATGCTTAAACTTTTAAGTGCAATCTTTGATAAAGATTTTAATTTATTTTCGCTAAACGACACAAATAAATTTAAAAATATTTTTACCTAGATAAAGTTAGGTGTTTTTAAATAGCATTTTTTTTAAATAACATTTTATGATATATAAATCTGCCTGTGATTTTTCACGGAGCCTTACTAGTAATAAACATAACAAATAACAACTAGATGTAGGCAACTAATGAGAACTGTTAATTGGTATGATAATTACAATATTCGACGCGAATTTAACAGAGCTCTTAATATTTTTAATAAAACTTTCCCGTTATTGAGTTATTTAGATTTGAAAATGTAAACAGCTCTGCCATTTGGAAACGGGTTATTGGTTGGTTAGTTTGTCATAACAGTTCGTTACCTCGGGACAAGATTCAATCCAATCCACCAAACCGTTCTGCAGATGAAGAATATTTTGTGAAAAGAACAGAATTTCGGATATCTAAGAATCTGATAATAATAGTTATTATAATAACAATAATAATTGCAAATTAATAACGCGAAGGTAAGAATGATAAAATGTCTTTATTTGTTGAGGTAAAGTTAGAACCATTCTACTTAAAATTGAATATCATAATAGAAAATATATAATTACATCTAAATAAATACATAAATTAATAAATACACCTGAATGTCTAGGTATCTCCTGACATATTTTTATAGGAACGTTAATTTAGTTTTTATGTTGGAAAGCACCTCTTGAAGTTTGTAAACACTATTCCGCATCGTTATGTCAAATTCAACCTATATATTTGTGTTATACATGTTAGAAGTATAGTAGAAGAAAGTTTACTCGAGTAATTTAGAACAAAATAATAGTCGGAAGAATAAAAGCGTATTTTGTTTACACACAACATTATTTGTTTTTACAAGATAACGATTTACTTGTCCTTTAGTTTGGTACGACCGATGCCGGGTTCAACAGTTAGCATAACCCAGACTCTAACATTTATACATAACTAATTACCCGCCATTATACAGAACATTACAAAACAACCCATATTTCCACATTTAACTTGAATGTGAACTAAGAAAGCCCATTAAGATTTACAACTGTTACACACGCGAAGTTGTATTTATCCAAAACTGATTGTGTACATGTCTAGGTGCCGTGCCTAGGTCCCCGCAATAATTGAGTGACAACCCGCACTTAAGGACACTCTAATCCCGCGTTTTCGTCACATCATATTAGAAAAAAGGGAAACATACATCGAGGGCGGAGGGTGGGGGTGGGTGTCACGTGACGGGAACAGAGTGGAACGCTTGCGTGACGTCATGCGAGCCTGTCAGCGGCAACATCTTGCTAGTCGTGGCAAAGGGCGCCGCTCCGCATCACGTAGGCTCTTTATACGTCGTAACGGAGATCGAAATACTTCGTTATCGGAATCACTGAGATGAAAAATTGTTGAAAACTTCTTGGAAAATTACAACAAATATAATCTGTGTAAAGAATTGAGCAGAAAATAAATTGTTTTGAATTTATAATTTTAAAACCTGGGTTTGTATTTATAATTGCAGCATTCATTTCATTTCACATTGTAAATTTTATTTTAAACTTTTATAAACTAAAACGCACATTTTAGAATAGCCATTTTTTGTAAAAAAATACTCGAATGTTTAAAACAGCAGTGTTTTATATATTGGGCTATCTCATGAGAAGTTTACTTCCGAAGAAGGAAGATCGATTTTTGTAACAATGAACGGCTGACTTCAATTTATTGTATAACACAGACGAATAATTGTACATACTAATAAAACAAACATATTTTTTCTGATGAAACTTAATCAAAATGAAATCATAATATAGTAATATAAGTTTGTTATTAAAAATAATTGTATACATAGAATTTAATATAGACGCTTATAATTGAATATGTTTCATGTAAGTTTGCTGTTAATCAGTTGGTAATCTATAACTAAGATTTTCCAGTACAAATGAGGACGGAAGAAATTTGGGTTACTTTTTTCTAAGTCTCCACTACCATGTTTTATTAAAAACGTATAATGTGTGTTTGAGCTAATAAGCTCCAATCATTCAGAGTCTCTAGGTTGGTCTAGAAGTATCTTTGGTTAAAACTTCAAGATTCCGGGTTCAAATATCAGGAAAATGGTTAATATTTAAAAATAGTAATAAAAAAAATTCACACTAACATTGTATTACTTAAATTACTAATATTATCTTTTGGTATTTTAAAAAACGGTATAGGCTAACATCATAACATAACCAATGAATAGTTGTTTACTCTACGTTTAAAAATATTTTTACACATTAAAGGAATCTAGAAACTTGTGCAACTGCCCAAATTGTGCGTTTTTTATATAATTGTAATGCATTTACATATATTGAAAATATATTCATAAGATTTACTTTGAGTTTATTAAAAGTTTTTCGAAACTTATTATGTTTATCGAAAGTGTAATAGTGAAAGTTCCACAATTTGGCAGAATTAGTATTTGATGAATAAATAAAAGTTAACTAGTGTTTCCGGCAATGCTTCGCCATTGCTTGATTTTAGTGTATAAATATATATTTAGATTAAATGAAGAAACACAATTAAATTACGAACCACTCTCATGTAATTTCTGTGGTTTATACGATTAAAATATCCTGCCCATGTTGTCTTCTTTGTGACATTTTGGTTTTTAACTAATAATTTCACCAAATCTACAGAACTACAATTTATACTATAACATTAAATACTCAGTGAAGTGAAAATAAACATTATAAAAAATGCAAATGTAAACAACACAGCGATAGGTTATAAATAGAAATATTTGGTTTCTTAAGACAACTGTTTATTTAAATGAAATTAATTACTTAAGACATCTGTTCATTTAAGTGAGATAAATTAAACACATGTGACATTCACTCAATAAAATATTTCTTTCATAAGATATAAATGGGAAGTTTCATGCCTAAGGGGTCAGAGCCCTAGTGATTGAAAACGACAAAAAAATGAGTTTTGGAACAACTTGAGAAAAATCCTTTTTATTTGAAATGTCAAAATAGGCCAAGAAATAAAAGCGTGCCTGAGCTCATAAAAATTCCTTAAGGAATTAAGAACTAAGATTTCAGTTAGTTATGTCAGTACATGTGTGCAATATAATTTGATATATTCAGGTTGTTCCAGATTGGTATATCAACATTTTTGTTTATAGTTTCTGGGCGAGATACAATTCTCCATGTCATTATTAAAATGTCCGAAAATCCCTAATTTTTCAGCCAGCCAACTGTTTTTTTAATTGTGAATTTTTTTCTTGGTAGCCTACTTGTCTAAAACAAGATATGAGCACGACCAAAAATATTGTTTCAAGTTTTTAAACACACTCAAAAAATAACCTGAAGCTACGGTATTTTGTCGGTTATTGTACTGGTTGTAGTTATTGTTCACTTTGAGATTTTTCAAAGTTAATTGTTTATAAGATATGCAAATAATTTATCGCCATTTTTGAATTGGTTAGATGAAAAAGTTGATTAATTTTTCGTAGTTTGTCTTTCGTGCTATTAAGCTTTTTAAAAATTGAAACAAACAAATGGTAGCAATGTGAAAAATAATTTTTTTTCGGGAATTTTAATAATGATATTGTCAGCTGCCTTTGGCTAAGAAACAGTACTTAAATTAAACGGTACCAGGAACTGGCATATATTTTCTCACAAAAACATTTAAATTAATAAAAAGATCCACTGTGACTTGTAGGGTGGGGTAGGAGAGGTAATGTTTTATTAAAGTAGAACATTAACTAATAAATATTATTATTATTATTATTATCTAGAGAGTAAACTATTCGATCGATTTCGAACAAATTTGCACCACACACGTCAATTAGGCCTGTATAGATGCACGAAAAAGGTTTTGAAAATGTTTGAAAAACAACCACCTTTATGGCAAAAAAACCCCTAAAGTCAGTTATTATTATTATTAGCTAAACGAGAATTTTTAGAAAGATGCGTTTTTTTTTGTATATGGTAGAGTATATTAAAGGCTACAAATAAGCCAAATTTTATCAAAATCGTTAGAGCCGTTTTGTTATAAAGAAATAATAACTGATTTTTTGGGGTTTTTTGCCTAAGAGAGTATTGTTTTTCAGAATGTTTCAAAACCGTTTTTCGTGCATCTATACAGGCCTACTTGACATATCTGGTGCAAATTTGTTTGAAATCGTCGAATAGTTTTTGCTCTAGCTTTGTATACATGCAGACATATAGACATACATACAGACATATATACAGACATACAGACAGACATTTTGTACAAACCACTTTTTTGGACTCAGGGGGTCCCAAAACGGATATTTCCACAAAAATCTCAACATCGATTTTTTTTGCGATCACTATACTTTCTCTATACTATAGTATAGTGAGAAAGTATAAAGTATTGGTAGATTGTTCTAAAACGTCCAACATAAAAGATAAGAAAATCTCCAATATTTATATTTGAAAACACTTCAGTAAACTCAAAGCTCCATACAACTTGTAATTACTGAAAACCGAGTGGTAAGCATTTAAAACAATTGTCTGTCGAACTAAAGGGTCGATAGATAGAGGATGCAGATCGAACAGGGTAAAGCCATGTGTCATCGGCAGTACTTGTAAGGAAGGGTTGAGGTAGGCGGGTGGGGGGAGGTGGTTGTAATTAAAGAGCTCCTCCGCTACCAAGAGATGTACTAATAATTAGGCTTTACTTGGAATTACATAATTATAGAGAATAGAGAAGTCGTCTAGATAATGGGAAGCTAAGAATATACTGGTTGAGAAAATGTATGGTTGGTGTAGGCTTACAGTACGAGAAACTCGAATGTTGAATTTCTGTTGGAGATGCAGAGGAATAGATAATATAGAAATTCAAGAGAGTGAGAGAGAGGTGAATGGAGAGAGAGAGAGGGAGAGAGAGAGAGAGAGAGAGAGGGAAAAGTGTTGTGGGTGTGAGGTTAGGACCGTCTAGTTCTTTCTACCACCTAAGCCCATTATTTAACTACTTTATAATACATACAGGGTGTCCCACAAGTAAAGCGCCAAACTACGGGGAATGGTTTTATGGGTCAAAATAAGAAAAAAATACATAAGACACAGACCTGAAAACGATTCGTTTTCTAGATATCTGCCATTTTGTTTTTGTACAAAATAATTCTTATCTAGAGAACGGTTTAACTGATTGAGTTAAAACTTGGCATGAAGTTTATCCTGACAATGATATATCTCAATAAAAATAAGTGATTAAATACAACCATTAGTTTCAAAATGGCGGCTGTTTGAAAATTTCAAACCTAAATTACTTAAAAACCGTTCATTTAACAAAAAAACGTGAAGACACCTTTTTGTAGCCCTTTTGATTCCCTTTGGAGTGGTGTAATTGTCAAAACAATCGGATGAAGCATAATAGGTAAGTGATGTGTAATAATTGGTTTATTCAATTTATTTTATAAAAAAATATAGAAAATTGCAGGGTAATCGGCTCACACTTTTAGTAAATTGATACTAAAAAAATATAAACGTCAGAACATCAGTAACGTCAGAACAGGTTAGTAAACGTATTTATTGTGAGATTTTGTGTTCAGGTTTTATTTTATCTAAGAACATCAATTGTTTATTTTTTGAAGAAATATTGCTATATTATTTATTTCCAAAATAAATTTTAAACACAAGGAATAGGACAAGAAAGAGGACATTTTAAAATGTATACATACGATTTATAATTTTACTTTTAAAAGTTAAACGAGTGTACAATTAATATTATTTGAAATACATTTTATATTAAGGGTTCTAAGGATGTTAAAAGTTGTAAGGAAGAGTAAGAATGTAGCTAATTTTATTAATTTTGTAAACTTTCACCTCAACAGCAATTAAAAAACCTATGTGTATAAACGAAGGATTAAATAGCATTGATCCATATTTAGTTGACGTGTCATAATACAGTACTTTATATACGCTGAAGTGATGGATTTCCTTTAAGAAACTAGTAAGCAACATTTAGGTGGAAGGTATTCTAGTTACTGTATAGTCTGAGTGTTATAAATATTTCTTTCAAATACTCACCCATTTTCGTAAGGGGTTTGACTTGTTAACAGAATTTAATATTAATAATTTCACGAGTAAAAATTAAAACGAATAGGGGGAGATAAAAAAAATATCAAGTATTACAAATATCTTGAATGAATTTTATCAGTTGAGAGAATGAATAATTCAACCGTTTGTCACATCAGCTCTGCCGCTAAGTTATTATCTAGAAAAATGGCATTTGCAATTAAAAACAGAAAGGGTGCGAGGCCGAGACTTCCTCCCTTAGTACACGACATTCCAATTTTCCCGGAAATGCTAATTAATGCATTAATTTTTAGTCTGCGGTTTTTTCGCACCCCCTTCTACCTTTATTTATCCATTCATTTATTTAGGGTATCAACCCCTGTCGACTTATTCGCGGGATTGTGTGTAAATGAAAAGGGTGAAGATATGCAAGACGGACAAGGAGGGGGTTGATGCAATTTTTTTATTACGTTGACGTTTTTCATAAATGACAGGATAAACATATTATACAATCCGCACTTAAGTGGGAAAGGGCAAGCTGAAGGGAGTAGCCGAAACACTCAACCCTACTTAATAAAACCCAGATTTTATTCATATACATCGTCCACTTTTATACGAATGGAGTTCAACGTTCAGAAAATAAATGTGTAATATGGTAAATAAACATTGGTGCATCAAATAAATTAAATATGAAACAATGTAATATTAGGCGTAAGTGTAATACACATAAAAATTTAAACACTTTTATTTAGATCATATTAAAAATTGCTGGGAGACACCTTCAAAATGGCTCGTTTCACCCAATTGCGAACAAAATAGTTTTAGACAGATTGTTTTAAGTTTATATAAACATGAATAATGTAGGCCTACTATTATACACGCAATAAAAACTTTATCATGATTTAGGTTATTAATTTGTAAAAAAGTGCTATGGGCTGTGTACCTAAAATGTAGGTATTTAATTATAAATTTTGATCTTAAAATAGGTTATTATGAAAACCTAATTTCTTAAATGTAAATTTGAAGAATCAAGTTGACCGTCGGTTGAACATAATTAGGGACAAACCCTTATTTGTCTACATCACTCATATTTGTCAGGCTAGGCATAACCTAAAATGCTGTTGAACTTCTAATCCGTATGACCTAAATCAGCTGTTTTATATTTTATATGGTTTCTAAGGTAATACCTATCCATATGGCTAAAAAATGGTTTAAGTAAGAAAATTTTACATATTTTAAATCAATTTTGGAACAGTATGGCTTAAGTTTGTTAGGAATTGTACATAGTGCTCAAGATCATATAGTGCTAAAAAATGTGAATTGTAAATGATGAAACTATCTTTATTTTCGTCTTAAAAACGAAACTCATAACTAAATAAATATAATAATAATGAAGGGAGTAATCTTAACCTCTAGGTGCAATTCGTAGAGCCATTTTTGAAGAGAACTACTCAACAGTCAAAATTTTAGAATGCAAAATAATGTATTATGAATATACACTTTGTCATAATAATACTAATCTCTATTAATAACTTTTACGTTAAAAAAATATATTTCTTCTCCATATATTATAAATTTTAATTGGTGTGGGAAACATTCATAAAGAAGTCCTTTAATAAGAACTGTTAATGGTGAGGAAAATAACAGCTGTTACATCATAATATGGTTTTGTGTTTACCTCAAAAGTCCAGTAAACAAATCAACAGACAAGAAGTAAATGCGACATCAGCTTAGTAAAAACTAAATAATATTATTAACATTATATGTAAATAATAATCATTACTCTGAAGTTAGAGGAGACAAACTTAAATAATAATTTGATATTACAAACATACAAAATTAGATTACTGGTATTCGCAGTAATCAACAGTCGGGAAAAGTTGATGATTTCCGAAACACACACTTACATAGAATACAAAAACTCACGATATTTTCATATTACATTTTTTATAGCATTTATAACAATTTATGCGTTCTACTCCATTTAATCCGGTTACACGGAATATCCTAATAAATACATATGCATAAAGAAGCAACGCGTAGTGTTTTCCTAAATAAACATAATCATACATTTTGATTGGAATAATGTGACGATATTTATATCATTAAGGGTAAACGAGAAAGCAACCGGAAACGCAACCGCTTCTCACTGTATCCCTATCTAAACAGTGCAATTTCTTGCAGCTGAACGCTTTGACATTGCCTCATTTCAAACCATTTTATAAGTCTATCTTTTGTAATATAGTGTTGAAAAAAAAAAAAAAAACTGAATATTCTTAATACAATTTCGGATCCGGCTTGGAAATTATTTTTTTATTGTGTAAGGCAAAAATTAAAACTTTGTACTCACAAAATGTCAATTACATAACAAAACAAAAGCATTTAAAAAAATGTAAATTGAAAAACGGATGCGTATTGTGACTGTGCTTAAAATGAGACCTTGCAAACAATTTTATGATAAAAAATAAACGAAATAAATGGTTTCAAATTTATCATTGCTTTTATGGGATAAAAATCCAAGATGGCCGCCACTACAGCAGACCCTTAAATAGCTTTTTCGAACAGATTTGCATATAGTTCTAAGATTTATATTTTACTAGGAACATTTAAAGGAAATTCTATAAATAATAATATTCATAAACTTCTTTTACAGTTAAAGTTAATACCCCATATTTCGAAAAATATAAACATTATGTTCTTTAGACTTTGTTCATACTGACAGTAAGCTGTACAAATATTTAACTAATGACATAATCTAAAAGCCCAGTTTTATTAAATACTATCTCGTACTATCTCATTGTCAAAAGACTGTAAATAGATTCACAAAATGAGCTCAATAATGTCTACATTTTATACGAGTTTATAACAATAATAAAGCGAAGCTGTTTTTACAATAAATAGTGCATATTCAGTTAAATAAAAAAAAACACCAGCCCTGAAGTGTTGGTGAACAAACTGAATCCTATATTTTTAATTTTAAAAATGCATAATATCACATCCACAGATTTTGTTGAATTAGCAAGAATAATCTGAACGAAGCTGGTTACATCAGCTCGTTAAATTTATATACAAAACTAGGGGAGACCACTGCGTGCTCCACACGCAAATTGTCCTTCCTCCACACTCATCCTTTAAAAAAAAGTTTGTAATCAAGGTGATGGATTATTTATAACATCAAATCTATGATAGTAAATAATATTAATTGGTTAGTAAAAATTGTTCAGCTTTCGATAAAACAGGAATTATATTTAAGAAAACATGAATGCCTTGTCCTAAATTAAAACCTAACCTAAATTTCGAAATAAAAATTAGTTTGATGTTTGTAAACAGCTGTTAGTGGAAACGCCACTTATAAATAGACAACATGCACGTTTAGAGTAGTTAAAGTAATATTAAAGTCAACTATGCATTTTTACGTACACATATTTAAAGGAATAAATATTATTTGAAATTATTTGTAAATTTTAGTATTTTCTCCTAAACTTTTAAAGAAATACTATTTAGATTGTTAATTTATTTATAAAAAGGTATATGAATAATCATAACCTACTTTAAGATGGTAAATAATATTAAATGTCTTAGTCAAAGAAGTAAGTGTATGGTTCAAAAGGAGTTTAAAAAACTAGTATGGCTTAGGCCTACTCTTAAAAACATTCCTAAACTAAAAAAATATAAAGAAAAAATTGTTTCAAAATATGAAATTAGATGTTAAAGGAAAACCCGCAAAGAAATAAACAAGCTATAGCTAAATTTAGAGTTATTAGAGTAAACAGCTGAACGTTTAAAATCGTCTGGTCTATGCTATCTTTGACAGATGGTATTTGTTAAATTATTCTTTTCTTTACTTTGTACGATGTGGCCTTATTTCTTTTAGACTTGTGAATTTCAGGGTTTTCTAACCAAACTGAGGCCATACTCTTTCAACTGATGTACATGCTCAAGCAGCGAGTGCATAGTTTCCCAAAATTTCGCTTAGTTATACATATTTTAAGCGCATTGTTTACAGAAAAAGGTATTATTTTTTGTGGATAAGATTAAGTTAAAATAGATGCCTATATAAGAAGGAAAATAATGTAAAAACAGGAAGAAACCAAAACAATTAGAGTTTATAGTTAGTCAAATAAACAAATCTGTTCACAGAAACAAAAATCGATATCAAACTCGAAAATAACTGCATTTACTGAAATATTTAAAAGGAATGTTTAATTAAAAATACTGTGTTTTACAAAACACTATTTAGTCACTACACAATTATATAGTAAATAGTTACAGAACACAAACAACTGAAAATTATCCTTTAAGTAAGCTGTCTTGTTCCTGCAAAGTGGGATAGATTACGGTAACAAATAAAGAGAAACACAAGAAAATGCAATAAGATTAATGGAGGGGCAATGGTGGAGATAAATGTATTTTAAACAGTGTCTCAGAAAGAAGAATCTCGGCCACTTTTTGGTCATAGTTCACCTCTGGTAATCTCGACACAAGGGCAAGTGCTGGCAGCCCCAACCCACTCGAACCCTCCAGCTATAAATTCTCAATTCTCCCTCACGCCCCTCTTTTTCTCTCACTCTCTTGTAAGGAAGTTAAAGAAAAGGTTCATTTGTTACTCGCAATAAACATGTCTGAAATATTCTACCTTCAAGATGAGTGTTTAGATTCATGTACAAGTGAAACGGACACAAATAATAATAATAATACTGTTAATAGGAGACGAGTTTTTGATCACTACAGATAATAAATAAATAATAGCAAATTACCAAAATAATAAATATAAAAATGATTATCTGTATTTTTTCATCAAGTTAAAACAGTAACAGAAATGTAACAAGTTAAATTCGAATATGATTGCAATTTCCTTACGGTCACTTGAGAAGAGTAACTTCATGTGGTGTGACGTCATAGCATACTGTTATACCAATCACTCTTAAATTTTTGTTAGTTAAACTAATGAATAGGGGGGAGTTTCTTACCATAAGCAACACCGACAGCCAACAAATACTTTAAACAAGATAGGTACGTCACATACTGGAATGAATTAGTTTTACAATTGATAGTGTTTGCTCAGTGAATTAAAGAAATAGAACACTTTACAAAAATGTTAAAAAAAAATAAACTCGATATCTGTACTTGTCGAACTACAGACCAAAGTGAAGAATCCAATGTTGCATTTACTACTTTTTGAAGTGATAACTTCTATTGGCCCGTTGGGCACTTTCGACTTGGCTATGTTTTCGAAATCTCGCGTCACGCCAGATTTCTCGCGAGATCTTGCATCACGCCAGA
>JAGFPH010000215.1:344673-366880 GCA_018207615.1 Philaenus spumarius | reverse complement strand
TTTCTCGCGAGATCTTGCATCACGCCAGATTTCCCGCGAGATCTCGCATCACGCCAGATTTCTCGCGAGATCTCGCGTCACGCTTTTGTTTAGACACAAGTCAGATCGTGGAGAGGGAATATTATTAATACATTATTTACATTTATTAGCATAGCAATCAAATTAACACATAAGAATTAGTTAATATAATATAACAGCTGATTTCGCCCATCATCTGTAATTCTTAAACAAAACCCAATGTAGATTATATTTTGGGGTTATGTTTACAACTTCAACCATTAAAATTTCTTGTGATGTTAATTTTCTTATATATTAGTTATACAACTAATGTAGGCTTCTATAACTATAAGTTATATGGGCTTCTACACGTTATAAGATTTGCTTTGGGGTTATAAACTGTATATAAAACTAACCTTTGATCATCAATATATTCGTTTATACAAATTTAAAGAAGGATACCTACTGTTTAACTTCGCAAACATTCGTACATCTTTGTATAACATATTTGATTATTAATTTCTTTACTGTAATATTAACAACTTCTAAATCATTTGATCTATCAATATGAAATAAATGGTACCTAAAAGATAATATTTTTACCTTTCTTTAAATATATAATAACGGATATAAATAAACAATTTGAAAAAATAGGCCTACAGTTTTATAATCCTTATAATTGTACACATTTACCGAGTTAAAAATCCCCGTAGTCATAGAAGTTATCACTTCCAACGTGTGGTCTTAAGCACACCCAGTTAATTTTTTTAAAATAGTTTTTCGTGTGGTGGCAATGGAAACTAAAACAGCGGATAGTATGGTATAACCTACGGTATATATAGAATACTAACGGTAGGGTTCACGCGTGGATGCGCAGTAGCTTGTGACGTCATCGGTGCCCAGTTTCTCATAAACTCCATAAGCTTCTCATGGAGCCTCATGTAAAAATTGAATAACTTTAAAAATATTTAACCGATTTTAATAAAATTTAAAATTCATATAGAAAAAATATCTATAATAATAATATAAAAAATCTGATTGTTACAACAAATTTTAATAACTTTACTGGTTAGGCCTATATAAAAATTACTATTTCAAATTCGACAAATGGTGAACAATATTTTTTTAAATTTTGTATTATTTGACATTTATTTTAATTATGTATTGGCTTTTGAATATAGTAAGTTATAGAGAATTTTAATGTGAATACAAATCTTTTTTAATATTTAAAATTGAATATGTATATAAAAAGATATGTACATTTTAAAAATGTATTGTAAAATTTTATTTACAAAGTGTATACGTTTTCGATACTAAAAACGACTGCAATGTTAATTCGACTGCAATAAATAATAAACAGCTGATTTTCATTTCTCTTAGCAGTGGGTACCGATGACGTCAAGAATAGATGCGTGTGAACCCTACCGTTAGTATTCTATTATACCGTGGTATAACCTGTTGCGTTTAATTAAGGTTACAACTATTGCCAAGTGAAATATGCATTCCGAAACTGCGCCTTTATTGAAAGATTTGACGAAGATCTATTCATCACTATCTTATGAAAATTTATCTTTGAAACTACTCAGAGTGTGCGGTAATCTGATGGACAGCTGCCAACAATTTCTAAAATAGGTGTATTAATTAATTGATAACAAAGCTTTTTCCTTTACATCTCTCTGGCCAAAGATAGATCGAGCGTTATCATCAGGTTTCCCTCTTGTGGGAAAGAAATTATAAACTTTATAACAACCAACGAAATTATTACAGATAAGTGAAATGTTTTGCAGCCTCCTACCATTCAGCATCATTCTGAACTAGCCTGTGTTAAACAATGGTTATAATTATGTAAACATATTATGCAAAGTAAATACATTGTGTTAAAAGAATTATTTACATCTAAAAATTGTTTAACGATGAGTCTATTTCTGTTTCAAATGATTAAAATATTATAGCTGTATTAGACTTTTAAATAAAAATAATTCAAAAAGTTGTTGGTCCATTGCACGGACTGGAATAGGAATATTTTTAGTGTTTATATTTTGGAAAGTTTTATAATTTTATTGATATAGTTTTCAGGACATAGTTTTTAAATAAATAACGTTTATAGATTTACAAATGATAATGTACAAACTTAGTTAGCTTCTAAAGCTGGTAATGTAATTGCTACTAAAAGTTACTGAAATTTCACATATTTTACAACACGAATTTAGCAAGGTTACATGTAAACATTGGACATATATTTTGATTAAAATCTCGCTATCTTTACGTTTAGATTTTATGAGTGTCTCGATGGACAATTGATAATCGTTTAGTAATAAAAATGGTTAGTACCAACTGAATTGTGTATAAAATTCGATAAAGTCTGCCGAGTGTGTGTGAGGTGCTGGGGGTGGCTTTACAAGAAACTACGATATTACTAGTCTCCCTAAGTTTGCAGAATCGGCAGCTTCGAGTCACTGATTTATAGCTGGCTTGCTCCGTGTCAGATATGCTTCTTGATTTATACAGCCTCCGGAAAGAAACTTCCAATCTGTGTTTAATCGAGACTCGTGGAGGGTGTTCAGGTATGAAGGATTTATGTTCGATAAGGTTGGATAACACTCTTCTAGAAAAGCTGCCGCCTGCTTCAATAAGGTTGCAGAATTATTCAAATGTCCAAGAAATAAACTTCAAGTGATTCAATTTAGTTGTTTATTACCATGTAGTCTTTGATCCAAACGACGGTTAAAAATACAGCTATTTGTTCTATAAAATGTTGTTAGACAAAGCACCAATGCAAATAATCGTAAGGTAAGAAAATTGAGAGAAAACAAATTTCAAGTTCCTTAAAAATGTAGTATTAAGTTAATGGTCTTTTGATATTTAACGTTCAATATTTTTAATGGTCACCATTATAAAGTGGTAAGTCAGAGTTTAGAGAACAGTTCTACTGGAAAATAAAATTATTACGTATTAGTTGAGTATCCAAAAAACTGTTTTAAATACTCAAGAAACACTCTGAAATAATGTTTTGTTTGATTATTTATTTATTATTAGTTGTTGTTTTCCTACTCTTAATGGGACGACTGCCCGCAGGCACTAAATTCATAAAGTGACTGAGATAAATAAATATTTTACCTGAAACGAGTTTAAAAACCTCTTGAAATTATTAAACAGTTTTCGGGGTTTTTTTACTTTTAAGTGTGAATAAAAAATCTCAAAATAATAGGTAAGCCTGGTATTCAATTTTGCTTCTAAATACTTAAAAAATGTAGAGGAATGTAAATTTATAAGATTCTACCTTTTCGTGTTATTTAAAGCTTATATTTGTACAATGTTAGGATCTCCAGATGTAACGACCCAACATGTTTTGAAATTTATATCGTTAAACCTATCCAAGTTGTAAAAGATAATAAAACTCTAATATAAAACAAAATAATATATACTTTTCGGAGACAAAATAATGTATTATTTTTTAAGAACTTACGACCTAATTCTTAAAATAAAAAACTACAAAGACAATGTTCTGTAACTTAAAAAATATTTATTAATATAATAAATATGTTTATCAGAAAATAGAAAAATGTGGTTAAGTATAGGGTATTGTTTTGGACCAACTGAAGTGAAATATAGCAAAAAATAGTTTCAAACTGAAAACCCTATAATATTGCACTATTCTTATTTGGTTAGTGTAATTATTTTCAAACCAAAAACTTACACAATACAACAGTGCATACGATTGTTAAAATACACCGCTAGAGCGCAGGTACTTGCACTGGCTGTGAAGAAATAAAAGGGAGTATAAAAATAATATTTATTAAAGAGAGAATGGAAAACAGCGAGGGTGGCTGCAAGGAATCAGAGAAAGAAAGTACAAAGATAAAAAAACTAACTATTTCCAAGGGGTCCGTTTACCCCATGCTGCCCTTCTGCTGACTTTTAATTTTAAAACTCCCGACGTCTGCTCCCTCCCCCACCCCTTTACCACTTGTGGTGTTCCCTCAGGTATGTCAACAATTTTAAAGATCAATATACTCTTTAGACTTAAGAATGTGCAAACATTCGGTTCTGTTCAAGTTACTTTGTAATTGCATAACAAGTATGTTCGTTGTACTACGATCAAATGTCACGTACAAAATATCCTGAAATATTCTTGAAATCGTTGTAAGCAATCTATTGATATTAGAGAATATGTCCCAAAACTATAGGGGACAAAAATAGTTCAAAAATAAATACAAAACAGTCTACATCGAAACAGTTAAACGGTACATTGCTGATTTCTAGCTGTCCCGTGTTTGGGTTAAAGAAAATTAACTATTTTAAAATCTTTCTCGTGCTTACTTACATGATATAGAAAATATATACATTAAATAACTATGAGAATGTTGAACATAATGAACGTAATTTAATTGTTTAAAATGTATATTCTTGTTAAATCTATAATGTTAAGTTTAAGTACATGTGGTACGTTAAATAAAAAGATGGTGTGATTTTTATTTTATTTTAGTTCATTTAGTGACTTATATTTTAGTTTAATAGATATTTGATCTAAGTTTTGAAACCTTATTATGATTCAATACTTAGAACTGCAAGAGATTCGGTTGTTTGCAGTTTTTACTTTTAAGTGTATTTGAGATACTCCGATTAAGTTTAGTACCATCATTAATAGCTGGGATGGTTTTAGTTTTCATCAAGAGTATTATTTTGAATTTTTTTAAAATTAAAGCGCTTTGAAAAGGAATTTTGAAAGAAATTGTTCTTGTTTAACATATTAAACTTAAGGTTAATCCCGATTATTTCTTACTTAGCACAAGTGTCTTTCGTTTCTTACCATACAGTTTCTTACGGTAGCTGATATACGAATTTGTATATGTAACTTAAATACTATAATTCCGTTTGTCAGGTATGTACATTCTTTTAACAACGCATCGAATCTCCATTATTTTACCACTATTTGAGTAGAAATATGTCATGAAGGAGCTATTAGTAAGCTCGAATAACAGAACTGAAGGATTGAAATAAGTTGATAAGTGGAAACGAAACAGTAATCCACATATAGTAGCTTCTTCGAATTTGACTTAGTTGTAAAAAGTTCTTTTAAAGGAAATGAAATTTGTAATTCCTCAACAGTGAATTATGCGCCTCCTTCACCTCTGTAACTTTTCAAATTCCAAACGAAAATTATAAATAATCTAGTTTTTACAAATTTTACGATTATCAATTTATAATTTATTTCAACTCATTTTAAACAGAAACAAATTTTCTGGAAATTGTTCTTGTAATAGTTGTAAGTAAATTCATACCGTAAAAGAAAAAATGGAACCCTGTTTAATTATTAAAAACTAAACAAATATTTCAGGCTATAACTTTGGGCTAAATATAGACATCCAAAAACATGGCATCGTTTGAAATGGCTTTCATTTCAAGAATATCTCATTTCATATTTAGGAATATTAAAGCTATTTTATTTAGAATTTTTGTAATATAAAAAAACTGTAGTACTGCAGCTATAACTAAAAAAAAACGTATAAGGGTACTTTTATAATATACAGAAAAACAATAGCAACAGTTATTAAAACAAAAGTTTTTTATTAATTGTTTAGGAGAATTTTCCATCACTGATCCCCTCTACGAATAAAAAATGTTGGTTAGGTGGTTACTTCGGTATTTTAAGTAGTACATGGAGTCTTGAGCGTTGTTGTTAATAATTTCAATTTATAAAACAACTGGAAAAAACATCCAAATTAATGTTACATGCTATCTACGAGAACTTGTTGCAGGCCCTATACAAAATACATATAATTTTATTAAGAGATTGCAGTATACCACTAGCTGCTTAACGATAACATGTATATTAAATTGGTACGATTATAATTCTGGTAAATATGAAAGAGCTTATTTTAATTATAATTAAGAGCAAAATTTTTTAGTAATTGTAATTTTTTTGTTTATGGCTTGATTGTAACACACATTTAATAAAAATGTTGGCATACAGTAAAGTAAATCAAAATGCCAGCCACTGCGACAAATGAAATCGAAAACAATTCATTTGAATCAGAAAGAAACAATCGAACGAAAGTATATCCATCAAATATTTGATGAATACAAGCACACACAACGAAAACACATAAGTCGTAAAAGAATACAATATTTTACATTTTACTTCTGTTCACTTGTGTATTAAAACCACAATAACTCAAGCAGATTACGCTAAGACTGCCAGCCAGTGAGAAATGGTAGATTATTAAAAGCGGCAAAGTCTAAAAGGTAGTTATATATCTCCTTGTACATTTTTATGGCCTTCATCTTGTACACAGAGTGCGCGAGGGGTGGGGGGAGGGGGTTGTAAAATACGCGAGAAGGGGAAGAGAAAGCAGAGTGACAGAGAAACATAAAATCTGCGTTATGTGTGTTTCAAACTGAACCCACAATAAAAAGTGTCACAATATAGTAAACTCGCACGAATTGATCGATGGTTATGTTGGAAACAGAAAATATGTAGCCCACAGTTATTTATTAACTCAAAGTGATTCTTTTGAACGAATAATCTAATTACGCTGTAATCGTGGTAAAAACATAATAACACTATATAAAATTAGTTTAAAGTAACTATAGTAGCCTACGGAATTATTAAAAGCATGTTAACTTTTTGTTTTATGTTTTTGACATGGTTGTACTATCAACATTTTTTATAACTTCATATAATATATGTATTTGGTAATTGTCCATTTCTAACCTCGAAATCATAGCTATTCATGCTAACCCCTCAGCTACAAGACCGTCACATCCATGTAAAATTACTTTAATCCAATAATTTAAATTTAAGTGTATAGCTTAGATAAATGAATTTATCCACCTTGTAGCTCTTCTGGAACATTAGTTCTTAACATTACTTTGATTGCAAATTATAAATCATTTTAAATGGCAAGTATAATTATTATGAAAAAAGTGTCACCTGCTTTCTGTGTATTATATATAAATCTAAAGTGAATGACCTCAAGTTTGAAGAAAAAAACATTGAAATTTAAAAGTATTTAAAAGAAAATTTATTGAAAAGAAAAATATAGTAACAGTTATCGTTTGTCCGTTTAAAAAAAATGGACTATTTGGTACCTAGCTCAGCTGATTTAAAATAATTTGTTTTACTAAGCAGGCTACCTTTTCAATGTTATTAATTTGTGAACGTTTTTTTATCCTAAAGATAGTGGATTTTCTCAATCCAACTTTGAACCACTATAAATCAGCTAAAAAATTTATAACATTTTGTATCTAGTAATTGATTGTGAGTGCATCGTTTAAGGGTGTGCATACGATTCGAGAATGTGCATTGAATTTAGTGATTGGAGTCAACCTTGAGATGGCTGGCTTAATGCTATTGAATTAGTAAGACGATCGAAATTGACCTACTATCGAGAATATCGCTTAAAAGTATTTACGTTTTTACAATGGCTATTTTTTTAGCGAATTTCCATAGGAACAATAAGCTATTGCAGCGAATCTTATGGTGAGACCTAAGGTCGAGAGAAATCAATGAGCACCGAGCAAGGTCCTCAGAACACGTTTTGGTGTGTCAATTACAATTTTATATACAGGGTGTTTCTTAAATAGGACGCCAAACTTTTGGAGTGGGTTCCTTACATAAAAATAAACAAAAAAGTTCCTATAAATGCCTAAAATGCTCAGTTTTCTAGATATACGCAATTTTGTTTTATTTACAAAATAATTCATATCTACAGAAATATTTGACTGACTGAGTTCAAACTTGGCATGAAGTTTAACCTAACAAAGATCTATATCAAGAAAAATAAGCAATTAAAAATGGCGACTGTTTGAAAATTTAAAACCTAAGTTACTCAAAACCTGTGCATGTTAACAAAAAATGTCAAAACACCTTTCTTGTAGCCATTTGATTCCCTATCGGACGGTGTAACTGTACAGAATATGTACATACAATATTGTTGTGTTTACTGTGTTGCGAATCCGTCCATAATCCGAGGACGCAAGATGATCGGGCGTTTCTCCAAAGTTTTCCGCTACACGAGGAGGAACGAAGCAAAGCGTGCTAAAGGCTGAGATGCAAACAAATTCTACTAATATATTCCGTACACCCGGTGGCATTCGTGAGTAGACAAATTTCCCAAATAGTTGATTGATACACTAAAACATATAAACTTAATTTAGGAAATTCGCTCAACTAACATCAGCGGTTCAGCTGCGTGGTCGAATTATAAATTTTTGCCGCATTTAAATCACAGTTAATTTAGATAGAAAAGTCCAAAGTATAATCTGAAGATACCAAAAGTCGACCTGATATTGTACTTTTTTAAATTATTCAAACTAAAAATGATGTTCCCGCGTAGTTTTTATAAGCAACTGATAATTTATCACATTTATTATCTAAAAATTAAATTGTATATGGTAATTAACAATTTCCTTTAATTACGACAATTTATCTTCAATTTAAATTCAAATTAAACTTTAAAGTTAAACGAAATTTTCGTAAAACTGCAAATAGCTTTGTTAAACTGTTTCGCTGTGGTATTGCATAACCTTAATACTTGACAATATACAAGTACTTGAATCAGATATATAAAACTGTTTTAGTACATTTGTAATGTTCTGCATATTATAGGTGTATACTATTTATGACACTATACAAGTTAAACACATTGTTACGAATATTGTGCCATAAAATAAAAGGTAAAAAGTCATAAGAAAGACCATTTGGAATTAAGTAAATTATAAATTCTACTTACGGTTCATCGTAGGAGTGTCCTGTTTTAGTTTGTGGTCTTAGCTTTTCTTCCGCCTGGAACAGAAGTTATTTTAAAATATATTATGCTATGGAATGAAAACTAGATATATCTAGGTTCAATAGAATGAGAGTTTTATAACAATTCTACTCATAATCGTGAAAAAATAAAATAAAAATAAAACTCATTATTTGTAAACAGGAATATTAATTTAAATTGGTACTAACTTATTACATCAACAATATAAATATGGACATGGCATAGATTATTAATTTAAGAGTTTTGTAGGTAAAATGTATTTGACGAAAGTAAAAAATATGTAGGTATTTCGATCTCAGAGAGGTTAACATCTCAAGGGATATAATTTATTGACTTTTATAACTTAATTGTTGATAAACTTATATTTATTTCATAAAACTACCTTAGTCTATATTCGGATGAAGTTAAACATATTTTACAGCATATCCCAGTTTTAAAATTACGTATTTAACACACGCACGTTACTTATTCAGTCTATACTAACTTAAAATTCTGTAGAGTTATTGAACCAGGATATATTAATCAGCTATTAAGGCCTGTAATTACACTATCAAAGTTCTTTGTCAAAGATCTTTGATTAAATTTCTTTGATAAAATATTTGATAGTGTAATATGCAATCTTTTATCAAAGTTGGCATATGTCAAATATATTTGTCAAAGGTTCTCTAGGAGAGAGCCTTTAATCAAATCTTTGATCAAAGATAGTATAGCCTGTATAGTGTAACACAGGCCTAGTTAATTAATATTCTACTGGTTACTATGGTAATATATATCAAAATGGCTACACGATTGCCTATTTAAACGTTTCTAAACCTAATTTTCAATTATATTTCATATTTTTCATAGACTACCTCGACGTTGTACACAATCTCCTATACAATAATTCAGATGTTAAAATACAACCATTAGCAATATTTTACTTTTTTCCAGAAATGGAGCTCTAGTTTAACTTATAGACTTTTTTACAAAATTCTTCAAAGTATTACTTTACTTTTTATGGATTTTGAAATCAAGCTAAGCCTAACTTGTACTAAACGTTAGAAGCCAAATATTACTCGCGCAACCCAATTCCTTTGGCCTAATTATCCACTGAATATTAATAGTCCACTGAATATCTAATAACCCACTGAATTTGAATGTAGCATCTTAGATTCCAGATGAAACTTAATTAATCTGGTGGTCTTTTTGACACGACTTCAAATTATAACGACTAAAAAAGATGTCACTTTAGTTTTAACCCATTTCAAATAAAAAAAATTTCATTAATCTTTTTATTCTAATTCAAAACATTTTATTTGTGTGATTAATAGTAATATACTTTATTCTTTAAGAGTGTGTTTAAGTAAACGTTTTGTTAATACTGAATCAAAATTATTACAATTAATAGGTTCTCATAATTGATTCCTTGATACCTTAGAATCAATTTTGAGCGAGAATGAGAAAAGTAGAAAGATATTAAGAGAGATGAAAGTAGAGGAAGGGTTATATGCATAGAGAAAAGTAAAATATTAATTAAGAAAAAGAAGAATTGAAGCTTCTTTAGTTAATCTAATATACTAACCAATCTAATAATATTGGTAATAATAAAATTGCAACAGCTTTTTAACATTCCATTGTAAAAACTACTGCATTCTGAGTTAAACATTATTGTTTGCAAATGATAAAAAATACCTCTTTAATAATTGTTGAAATAAGAGTTTCTGAAACTTTCAGCGAACCTAGCGGCTAAACGGTTAACTTTATTAAAATAATACCAAGAATAAAAAAGTCTTAATATTGCATGTTAACCCCAAATCCGTCATAAAAGTATGGGTTTCTATTCGAAATTTCAAAGTTGACCATCATATTGGAAAATGGCGACCGAATTTGAAAAAAAAACAAATTCATATTTTTATTGGTCAATGAAAAGTAGGTGAAGTCCCCTATTTAAAGTTTCCTGTAAATCTTGTCGCTTCTGATATACCAATGGTGGCACACTTAAAATAGTCACTACATTTTTTTTTAAAAATAAAGTATTTGGTAAAATTGCAACAGCTTTTTAACATTCCACTGTACAAAATATTGTAATTTGAGTTAAATTTTATTGTTTGCAAATGGAAAATAAGAATATTTAATAAATTGTTGAAATAAGAGGTTCTGAAACTTTCAGCGCTCCTAGCGGCTAAACGGTTAAGCTTATCAAAAAAAAAGACCAAGAATAAAACAGTCTTAGAACTGCATGTAAAATCCAAATCCGTCATAAAAATAGGGGTTTCCATAAGAAATTTGAAAGTTGGCCGCCATATTGGAAAATGGCGGCATATATTCGAAATTTACAAATCATATTTTTAACGGCCACTAAAAAGTAGGTGAAGTCCCCCATTTAAAGTTTGTTGTAAATCTTGTCACTTCTGATATACCAATGGTGGCACACTTAAAATAGTCACCCTGTATAATATTGACGATTAATACAAGTGACCCTTTAACCAAGAGAAAGAAGGCATATAAGAATTAGTAGCGAGAGGTGAGACAAGAATCTGAATTAAACATTTCATGTTGTGAGAAAATACTGACTTACAAGAATATGATCTCTTTTAATAACTTAAAAACACATATAATAATAATAATAATAATGCGTATTAAAAATAAATTAAAAACACGAAAAATAAATGTAGAAGTTTATCAACCCTTAAATAGTTACACTGGGTAAGTAAAAACAATAAAAAGAGACTATGTGTATTTGGATGTTTTTGAAATGAAATGATATTCCTACACGGAGTACGAATTACTTTATTTGAGTACTAACTATGTTGGTAGATAATAATGAAAATACATTAATACAGTATTTAGAAAAAAATATTAGTTAAAATAAAAACAACCAAACCCTTCTACCTAGTAAAGCAACCCCAACAAAAGTTATCCACCCCTATTTCATTCGCTCAGCATTATCAAGAGAAACGAGGGTGTTTGTAGCTTTATTTTTGTTTTTGTTTTGAAAACAAAGTTTAAATTTTCCCTTTGTAACAAAACGGCGTTACCGTTGCACATCGTCGGAACACGGATTCCCTTTTCGATTCCAACATTAACAAACACGGATTCCTCCTTTTTGATTTTAGATTCAACAAATTTAACAGTTGAATTTACTCAAACACGGATGCTTGTAAGTGCTTAATTCATCTTGTATTTGAACAGATCGCAGTAAAAACATACCGGGGAACGCCGGAGCTGTGCAAATACGACGCGGTGTTATGTGTACAAACAAAAACGGGAAAACATTCACGATATCTTTATTAGACGTGTAAAACAGAGGTGGTCGTGGGTAACCCTTTCCATAAATCGACCGTTTTAGAGGCGGTAGTTCAAATATTCTGACAAGAAAGAGTGAAATATAGCAGCCTTTTGTTTTTCCCCGTGCTTTCGAGCGTTGATTTCCCCCAACTGTTTTTATAGGTGCTATGATACGATGAGATTTCTGAATGTTAATTTTAGTGGCTATATAAATATATGGAGCATGTAATCTGAGAGCTTAGCTACTCATTGTTCGGCTTCCACCCTCTCACTCCTTCATCCCTTCTCTCTGTTTTAACCACCTGCTTAGATCTTATTATGCTGAGGTTACTTTAATATTAAGATACCAGAAAGTCAGATTATATTTTTAATTAAATTATGAAGTGTTGGGTCATTGTCAAAGCATTAAATGTTTAAAAAGTCATTCGGTTTAAATATGCGCAAGATTTTAAACGATTTTAAATTCACAGTCTTATATATACGGCTTTTTAAATTCTTAATCAAAATTTAACATTGAAATAAGTTATTAAATTTTGTTTTTTTACATAGTAACATTAAGTTTGTAAGCTCTGCTTTGAAATAAATAGCTAGCCAAAAAGTATTTATTAACCTACTTAATTATTTTCCCTTTCTTCTCAATTTGTATTCTTTAAAGGAAAAATTCACGGCAATAATATTTTATAAACATGTTTATAAATACATTCTCTAACAAATACAAAGTTTTTCTAAAAAACTCTTCTTAATGGTGGTTAAAAAACAAAACTTCAAAATGGTGGCCGTTTAAATGTGTTACATCTAGAGTACCATGACAAACATAGTTGAAAATATTAAAAACCCGTTACATAAAAAGAAAATAACAAGTTAAGAAAACTATTGTTACAAAATATTGTATATTCTCCCGGGACGTAAAACAAGGAATACAAACACAATTTTTGGTAATTGTCATCAATACTAACTTTAGATTCGTCTGAAAGAAAATATCATAAATTATGATCAAAACAAAAAATATTATTAATTGGCAAGAAAAGTACAAAATATTAGTTTTGTCTAATTAAATAAAATCAATTTTGTTTAAACTAATCGTTGGTGTTGCAGACAATACTCAGAAAATAGTTTTTAATGCATTTTTGGTTGATATCTTGTTGTACTTTATCTTACAGACCAAATAAAATTTTGTTTGTAGTTAAAAAACACATGTTGAAACTTGCTTGTTTATTGGTTTTCCAGATACTTAGTGTAAATATGTTTAAGTTATTGGCATTTTGATATTTTTTCACTTATATTAATTCAAAATTTAAATAAATAACTATTCAACATGACTTTCGATCAACACAAAATTTCACAAGTAGTACGATTACTAACTCAAGCGAGCTTCAATGACAATGTCAAAAACCTTCAGTGTTATAGTTTAACTATTGTGCATCCCTGAAGATGGCCACAGTGACGTATTACTTGCGAGATTTTGCGTTCAAGTTTTTTTTTATTATATAAATTATTTCTATTTTTAACAAGATTAAAATGTTTACTAAATATTATTTTAATATTTCAATCTAATCCACATTATATAAATTATTCTTTAAAAATTAAAAAATTGCGGATAAAAGGAAATGAAGAGGAAATTGAAATGTTATAGATGATTTTTAGTTCCCTTTGATGTTTAGAATTTGAAAATGAAAAGCATGACACATTTTTTTTTCTTGTAGCTATACGGATTGCAGTTTTTTTAACCTTCCTGAAATTCCTAAAAATGAAAGTTAAAGTTGTCTAGTTGTGTGCCACATTAAGAAAGACGAATGAACTATTAATTTCGATATATTTTATTTGTATTTTTTAAGGCATTTATTTAGGAATGAGTTTATAAGATAGGCACGATAAGAAAGAATTTTATCACGTCTTTCAGGATGTAAATTTTTACAATTTGATTTAGAACTATGTGCTTTATTTTGTATAGAATTGTTTAAGGAACTTAAAATGAGGTTTATTGTTGGATCTACAAATTGTTAACGATTTCCTGTTTCCAAGATTTAATAAAACATAAGGTAGCTGCAAAACTGATTTGATTATAAAATTTAAATAATTCGACCACGCAGCTGAACCGCTGACGTGAGTTGAGCAAATTTCCAAAATTAAGTTTATAGGCCTATGTTTTATCGTTTTAAATAACAATTTGGGAAATAGGTGTATTCACGACGGTGCTGAATAGCTGCAAAATGGTTCGCACGCCATTCCGCATATTGGGAGTATCGTCAATACACAAAGAATTGCGTGCTTCGCACGACAACCCCCGTATAAGGAGCATTTTCAATACACAATGCATTGCATGCTTCGCACGCCAACCAAACGGTAGAATCCACCTCATGGCTTTGAACCGGGTACTTCTATGGTATGTTACGTTTTGATCGATTTTGGGGGAACCAAGCGAGCTATAAGGTCGCGTAAAAAAAACAAAATGTGCAGAATAATATCCTACATTTATATGTGTAAAAAAACTTTAAAAAATTTCATTCTCGTAGTAAAAATCTCAAAACATTTTTACTTCCGGTCAAGAAACGTACTTCCGGTTGTTGGATTTTTTTGGCTAACGAACTCGTCCGAGCGACATAGACAACCAACACGTGTACCAAATTTGAACCAAATCGGAGTTAAAATGCGGCCGCTAGAGTGCGAACACATATATACATATATATATATATGAATTTTAATGACACCCCAAAACGTGTTCTGGGGACCATGATCGGTGCTCATTTGCTACTCCTGACCTTGGGTCTCACCATAAGGGCCACTGAAATAGCTCATTTTTCCTATGGAAATTCGCTAATAAAGAATAGAAAAATTGAAAATATTTATGGGAAAGCAGTGTGGCTGAGAGGCTAAAGTCATTCGTACAGCTTGTAACCATCCGACAGGTTGCGTAGGTTCGAACCTATTTACTACTTATTGATTTACATGCGCAATACGCTGTTCTCTCCGTCTTCATTAGTATAAAATATGAGAAAAAGAAAGCACTTTAGAAAATAAAATATTTGCTCAATTTTGTCTCGAAGATTTGCAAGAAAATTCTACTACTAGACAATATTTCATATTGACGGGAGACGGTTAAATTGTGAATTCTACCAAAAGGTAGATTTTTAATACAGAAATCGAACAGGCTAATGTATGAGAAATGGGCAATTTTATAAACAGAGGATATTTTCCGTCTTAACTAGAATAAAACACATCTTTAAGCTGTATATCCTTTTCGTTTGAATTGTTTTATAAGTACGAAAAAAAAACACGTATAAATGCATTGTGACTGCCCCGATGATTGAATCAATACCATTTTCTACATTTCTGTCTGAAGTATAAGAGGGTCGCGTCAAACAGCCCGTATTTCCGTCAAATTGTGTTCGCCTGTATCCACTACGGAACTACAAGAAATTGACACTGCTCGCTTGATTGGATTTCTGATGGATGTCGGCCTGCTTCGTTGCGTTATTTCCGCTTCCGACCTAATCCTGTCTGCTTCGGCTAGACTTGTTGTTAACCTTCTACCTTGGTTTCCGTCAAACACTCTACGAACTAAAGTACAGCCACTAAAAAATAACATTTCTAGAAACTATCTTTTAAGTAAATCAAGATTTCTGTTAGTATGATTTTAAGAACTCAGTTAATTATTTGTACTAAAAAAATAAATTTTAATAAACTCAGGGCCACATGTTCTATGAATAACTTCCACCCAAAAACATCGCGGACTAGATTTTTCGAAACATTGGATATGTGTACTATCACTCTATCTTGTTGGAAGATTGTCCCAGTAACGTTTTTCCTCATTAAGTTAGACAACGAAAGAATAAATGGCTCTAAGGCTGTATATATCTGAATTTATAGTGTAATGAAACAAATTGATTATTATTGTAAATTTAAAGCTACAAGTTCTAGGAAATAAACTTTCACCTAAAAACATCGCGGAGTAGATATTTCGAAACATTGGATGTTATGTACCACTGCTCTATAATGTTGAACGTCTGCCCCAGCAACTTCTTCCCCATTAAGTTAGACAATGAAAGAAAAAATGGTTCTAAGGCTATATACATATAAATTTATAGTGTTCTGAAAAAAACAAAAACAAATGGATTATTATCATAAATTCAAAGCCACAAGTTCTAGGAAATAAACTTCCACCTAAAAACATCGCGGAGTAGATATTTCGAAACTTTGGATGTTTGTACCGTTGTTCTATCTTGATGAAATATGCCCCAGCAACGTCTTCCACATTAAGTTAGATAATGAATGGTCCTTATGGTGTATAGATCTGAATATATAGTGTTATGAAAAAACTGGATTATTATCTACTTCATGGCAAAGCTCATCGAACACTAACTTTTCCATCATGTAAGGATTGATACTAGATTTCGAGTGGCCACAACTGACTGTTGTTAACTTAGCCTGTTTGATGAAACCGTGTTTCGTCTGAAAAAATGTCCCATAAAGAATGTTGTTCTTTGTTGGTGCTAATTGATGATGCCAAAACTCATCGGTAATGATCAGTTTTGGGTAACTAATTCACTGCTAAATTTCACTAATTGGGAATTTGATTATAAGTGAAGCTGTAAATGTTTAGACAGTGCCCTATGTGTATTATTCTTTGAAATTCCAACCTGCGAAAATGTCTTTACAGACCTAATTGAAACACTTTCAAGGTAGAATTTCTTTGAACAGTGAGCTATGCGATTTGAAATGTCATTCAACTTTACTTCTGTCAGGCAATCGCCTGTTGTTAGTTAAGTTTTTAATAGATTTAGTTTCTTCTTTTCCATCAACTCTCGGATAGCATTAACAATTAATTTCCATGATACAGTAAACTTTTCCACACTTAAAAAAATTCTACCCATATAAATCGTGCTATGTCAACACTATTTTTACTCACAGCCATACAAAATCCAAATTGTAAATAAAATAAATAATGAAGTCAACAGTAATAATAATGAAAACAATTCTAAACTGTCAACTTTAAACTTTAAGATGGTTGATATTTACAGCCATGTAAGTTACATTGTTATATTTATGTACTTAATCTAAATATAATAAATAAAATATTGGTGCATACTTTTAAACGGGACACTCTGTATATACACTTTGGTTTTGTACAAAACCAGAAAAGAAACCTCAAAAAGGACACACATCTAAACAGCCAAACGATGTGAATCGAATAATAGCACTTCAATCTTCATGAAATCACATTATAAAAACACAGACCAGATCGTATCTATTGAAGCGGAAAATGCGAATTGCAAGGCTGAGAAGAAGGGGTGAGAAAATAGAAAGAAAACAATTACACTCAGGGGAAACGTTGAAGCTATCAGTAGAGCATCAATCTTTCACCCTAAGGGGCCTTCCTAATCTAATATAACCGGAATACCTTTAAACCGAACTCTGAAAGTGTCATGTAAAAATTAGAAAGTATGTTTTAGTTACATTTTTGTGATGAGCTACTGAATTCGGGATGTTGTTAGCAGTACAGAGGCATATGTGAGATTGTTTTACCATAACAATTATATGCCTTCTCACAAATTCACCGTTATGTTTCTTAAACTGTAAGTTCTTTTCTAAAATCAACCTAATCTATTGTTAGCTGACTGTTTATTAAAATGGCGAAACTCCACTTTTGCAGTGATTGTGGATGAATTAATTGAAAAATATTAACAATTTAAAATAATTTATATAACCGTCTCAAACATAAATAATTTACAGGTCTTCGATTAAGGTCTCGTAACAAAGGAAGTTATTACTGACAGTGGTCGAATTTTAACACACAGTTTATAACCTAAAAGATTAAAAAAAAGAAAAATTGTTTTGTTCGAAACATTTAAAAAATAACAACTCTGATCACAATTTGTAGTAATTCAATAAATATTTATATAATTGTTTTTGAAAAAGTTGTAACGTGGAAGTTTTAAAATAAGTAAAGATATTTATCACTTTTGTATACGGTACCAGACTGTTTTGAGCCTGCAGAGCCAAAGGCAAATTTGGGGTAAAATGTTTTATTTTTTATTTTAAAATTTATGTGGGGATAAACGACCATAAAGAAAATATAAGCATTCCATTCTTGCTACAGTTCAATTTTTATTTTCTGTAACCGTTTGAGAGATGCAAACAATTATAAATTGATGATTTTCTAGATTAATTTATGGGTGGGATTTTCCGTGTGTCCATTAGGCATAAAATTTGGACTTTAAGAAAAAGTGTTTAGCCTAAAAAAATACTCAAGAATAAATTTTCACATTTCATACTCTAGCCAACAATGCGATAGGTACAATTATTTATGAACCAATTATTACTTTCAATGTGTCCAATAAACCGAGAAAGTTGCTTACCTATTTTAAATTTTACAATTGAAAACAAGATTTTTCTTGGGCATTTTTGATTTTTTTAAAAATAGTTGGGCAGTTAGGAATGAGTTAAGATCAGCAATCGTAGAATAGTTACATGAAATGTATACTGAAAATAAAATAAATCTTTATTTATTTCAAAAATTTAAAAGAGGGAAGGGAGAGAAAAGTAAATGTGGCATACAATGTGAGTAAAACATTCTATTTATTAAATTAAAGTTATTTAGACTTTAAATATTAGTAGGGAGGAGGGTAATAGGAAATGACCGGCCCTATTGTGGTTCACGAATTTATACCTAAAGCATACATTGTTTGAATAACCCAAGAGAGAAAAATATGAAAATTAACTAAGAATAAGCGGCTTTTGAAATAATAACCAAAGAAAAGGTCCTTAAGCACACGAACTCAGTTTAGATCGTCTCAAGAGCTTTTGTAACGAGAAAAGATTAGAAAGTTGACAACACTTTTGAGAGAGCTCAAAGCTCCCCTCCCCACTACTGAAGGCTTATGCAAAGAGGATTTTAAAAACCACATTCATTGTCTTTCGTCTGTCTCTAAACACAGATCATTGTTTAAATATGTAAAATGAAATAAATATTTCAAAGCTTCTCAAATAAAAATATAATAGCCTCTAGGTATTCACTGAGGTTATGTGACGCCCATTCAATTGTTTAATATGATTTAATGAATGAATTCTGTTCAAGAATTTATATTTACATTGCAGTATCAGAGATATGAATGGAGGTATTATTTTGAATTTTTGTATACTTGAATGATCGATTTTTATTTTTACTTTGGTGCAAATGATTTTGGTTAGAGGATTAATACACTTAAAAATATAATATTTTAATTAACTTCACCTCCATGAAGTTGTGAGTGTATTTCAATTTCACTTTCTAAGAAAATTATTTGGCTAGTTATCAGATTTTGTAAGTTATTTCACAGCATTTAAAAAAAAGATTACCACCTACGGGACGAAAGGCACTACACAGTAGAAGGTAAATTGGAAACATTCCTTATTCTTAGTTAGGGCAAAAAGTACGCTATATATTTTTGTAATATTATTTACATCCTACAATTTATTACAGGGTACCGAATGTTACATATTACTTTTTACATATTTATCAATAAGATCATTAAATATTAACTTAAGGATTTGAGTATTTCAATTCTTGAGCATTTTTTGTAATCTTGAAAATTTGTGTGGGACATTTACTTTATGTAGTTAAAGTTACTGCGTTACTAACATTTTTCAGTTAAGTAAAAAATAAAAAAGATAAAGAATACCTTAAAATGAATAGTTATTTCAAAATAAGTCATATGAAGCATGCAGAAACATGTCTGGAAATTGTAAATAAAGTGCTGAGAATAGCTCATGAGTTTATTCGAACCTATATTGCGTGCCTTTAAAATATTCGTTTAACATTAAATATAAAACCTGCAGAAAAAATACAAAAAACAAATATTGGCTGTCTGGATTGCTTAAAATATTTTAGTCGAGGTTTGTGCTGAAAGAAATTCAATACTAAACATTTAAAACGGCTTTAATTATGATAATTTATAACATAAAGATCTGGTTTTTTGAACAGTGGTAAAACATAGAAAACAAATGTGTATAATTTCTAAAGTAATCTTTACAAAAAAAAAAAAAAAAAAAAAAAAAAAAAAAAAAAGAAGACAAATCCGTAATTGACGTCACTTGCTTGATAGTTCTGTTACTACCAAAGGACTGGAAGTGAAATAAAGCGCTGAAAAAATCATTGGAACTAAGTCTTATAAATACGCCAGCCTTCCAACTGAGCCTTCCCCTATCCTAGTATAAGCTTAATATACTTTTTAATATAACAGTTCCGGAATAAAGTTATATTTTTTCGGCTTTTTAACATCACTTTGTTATTATTCCACTTTGTCTTTGCCCTTAAACACTTTCCTACAGTAATTTAAAACTGTAAAACAGCAAAATAAACTTAACGTTAAATACAGACGTATATACTAGGAACGAAACAAACTCTTCCACGTGATTCATGTTGCACTTAAACAATACACTAAATTAATAAGAAAACAAACAGCGCTTGTTAAGACGAAAGTTAAGAAAGTATCAATGCCTCAACACCCAAACATAACAATGCGCCTTAGTTAGTTAGCAACTAGCACAAAGGTTGAATCAGAACAAGTACCTGACCAAAATACAACAGATGTTGGAAGCTTTATAATCAAGGAATAAATTAGAGTAAAGGAAACAAAGAAGCCGAATAAAGAGGGAGAGAGGTAAAGAAACCTAATGAAATATTCAGAGTGATTAGCATGCACCGAGCGGCGCGGCGTAGCAAGTGTCACACAGCGTAAAGCAAAGATAAATGTTAAATAGGAAAACCCAGTTCTTCATTCGCCATGCATATATGTCAAATTACGTGCTTATTCAAATATTTGGAAATATATTTATTTCATTTACTTTTATAGTAAAGATCAACCTTTACTAAATAATAAATAAATAAATAAAAATTTGGTACTCTTGAATTTGTTTACTAGTAGAAAAGCATTGACCAATTTGTAAATCATCTGTAGGCAATAAAGTTAACATTATATTAGTTACTTATGATGATGTAATCATACGTCGAAAAATAATTACAGTACTTCGTTTCTATTTTGGAAGAGTAAGGTTTGAATATCTAGAAAACCAAGTAAGGTTTTTTCTTTTTCAAAATATTAACTTTCAAAAGTACTTTAATTTATATAACACTCGTACTCTGTTTATATTTGATTTTTTTTTTCTAAATTGCACCAAAACCTCACAAATATTTGAGGCACTTGGATTTGAAAAAGTTACTTTATGTAGAAAATATTGTCATTTCAGTTGAAACTGAGTGTAAACTAGTTGTGGCTCGCTGTAGTATTGCACAACTATATGTCTTGCAACCTTTATATGTGGTAGATTAATTTACTTGTAAAATCCTTCTACTAATAATGTGCAAATCATTACAAACATTCCTTTACTAAAACTACACGAAAGACAACTCGCACAATATTTCTACTGTACGTAAATCCATGACGTTGTTCTCCTCTTGGAAAACTTTAAGATAACAGAGGCAATGTGTTTTTTCAATTTCCCTAAAGTGACGTCAAGACAGCAGATTGATGATGGATGCTTTTGTCGATCCCATTATACACAACTTTGCTTTAACCAAGAAGTACTGATAAATTTCAAGACTTTTCGTCGTGGTGAAGATATCACTCTTGAATGAGTGCAGCGATTCCGGTTGGTTACAAATAGTTTAGTATCAAACCAAACATTAAACAACTGAGTACGTTATCTCTTCTACACATAAAATTGAATGCATTGTTCATAACAACTTAAATTAAAGTGAATATATTTCTTAAAAATATGAGAACGAAATAAATAAACGGTACCAGGAACTGGCACATACTTTCTCACAAACATATTTAAATTATTAAACAGATTCTTTGTGACTTCATAAATGTAGGTGGGGTAGGATAGGTGATATTAAAGTAAGAGATTAACTAATAAATATTATTATTATTAGCTAGAGAGAAAATTATTCGATCGATTTGGAACAAATTTGCAGAAAAACACGTCTATTAGGCCTGTATAGATGCACGAAAAACGGTTTAAAAAAAATTGAAAACAACTAATTTTTTGGCCAAACAACCATAAAAAATCAGTTATTATTATTATTATTATTATTAGCTAAACATGAATTTTTAGAAAGATACGGTTTTCTGCATATGGTAGGGTACATTAAGGGCTACAAATATGCCAAATTTGATCAAAATCGTTAGAGC
>JAGFPH010000215.1:295754-344663 GCA_018207615.1 Philaenus spumarius | reverse complement strand
GATTGTGTACGGTCAATTGTCAGAGTTGATATTATCAAGGAAAATTAACTACAATTAGATTATGCAGTATCGGGCCATCGGACAAACACAGGGATAGGACAAATTGAAACATTAGCCGAGCGTAGGCAACAGGTGGCAGTGGTGGGAGTCGATAGTTGACCGCCAGCGCCCCACTGCCCTCTTGATCTCTCATTTTTATACGTAAACAAATACGTACGTACAACGCGACATGACAAATGCACACACGCATGTTTCCCCTCAATATCTTGATCCGGGACAAGCTGGTTGTGTGTTTTGACATGTTAATCTTGTTCTTATGAATTGTTGCTATTTGTTAACGTAAATGACTCACCTTATAGCGTCGTCGTTAGTATTTTAGGTGTTTAATTAACTGAAACGATCAATTGCTAGACATTACTACACGTTTTTTTCTTAATGTAACATTCACAGCGATTAAAACCTAATTACAACCAGATAATTATCCATTAATAATCTGAAAGGAGTAATTAGTCGTAATTGGTTTCTCAAGAAAGTCGAACTTTTCACTCACAGCTTTCCGAATGTCAATTTGTTGTTTCAAGTTGTCAAATAATTCTCTTAATAATGACGAAATAAGACATTTTCCTTGAGAACGATCAATTCGGATTATCTCTTCCGCAAGCCACAATGCGATTTAATGTAATTATTATTTAAAAAACTTGTCCACAATATCTTGAGACAAGCCGAACTTTTAATTTGTATTAATGGTATGCTGTCGTTCTGTTAGAGGTGTAATGAATCTTGGAATAGCACTTATCGGGTAAAGAGAGGCATGAAGTGTGAAGATTGCAAAAAATAGAGAGAGTGCTTCCTCATCACGACGAGAAAGGGTAAGGTGAACTTGCGGAATAAGTATTATTTACCTTAATTTAGGTAATGAATTTATATGTATTCTCGATTCCCTACTGGAAACAAAAATGTATAAAATTAATATTTTGGTGATATTATTTTGTTAACATTAATTTGACATATAGGATAGCTAAAAGAAGAAGACAAAATAGGAAATGGGAAGTGCAATTGTTAGCTGATTTTTATAAAAGAAATAGAAAAATCGATTTCCTTAGATGAAAGGAGAAACCTTTAGTGTTCATTCTAAATATGGTAGAAATTGGACAAAAAAGTGTGTACACTATAGCGATACAGCTATAACAATCGGCCGTCATTTTGGTTTGAGTGGTCACAGTTTAATTAGTTTATTATAAGTTTTTTGTGTCGGTAATTCATTTAAAATTGTTTTGTGTGGCAAAATTATTCTAACATTTGCCATCATTTGTGTGTTCAAATCATCGATTAAAAATGTCTGAATAATCAATAATAATAAAAATAAACGGTATAATAAAATTGGACATCTATTATTAATAACTTCAAACATTTAAAATGATCAGATGACCGATTTTTAGTTTCCACCATCTTTCCACCCTCTGAGAGCTAGAACTTAAAAATGAAGAGGAAAAGGTCAATTAATACCTTTTAATTCGTCCATAGAGTGATACTTTTATTAATCCACAAAAATTAAAATATGATGGACAACTAAAAGGTAGCAAAAAAGATAACTAAGGGTTCCTTCACACGAAGCCACTTAGCAGAGCCACTAAGAAGCGCTTCCGTCGACTAAAGCTAGAAATAAATGGAAGGTTTCACACACCGCCACAGCCACTAAATTAGAAGCGCGACTGCCTGTTACGGAATTTGCCTTCGCCACAGATCTCGGCGATAAAAAGTAGCGCTGCTAATGTCAAAACATAGTTTTAAATGGTAGGTTTCACACGTCGCCACTTTTTTAGTCGCTCGGGAGAGAATGCGTGGCGCGTAGCAGCGCTGCTACGCACCACCGGTAGCGCGTCGAAGCGCTGCTGGCAGGCGTTAACACAATATCAATCAGTCTTGATTGATCAGTTGAAACTTTCAGACGTGCGAAAGTTTTATTTATTGAAGAAATGGCGTCTGAGAGTAACATAACGGAAACAATTTACATTGAAGATTTTATAAATGAAGTGGAGAATTGGCCTGCTATATGGGACCTTAAACATTTAGAATACAGCAATAAGATTGCTAAACGGAATGTATAGTACACATAAGAGAGACTTGAGCGTAATTTGTATTAATTTAGTGAAACAAAGTGAAATACATTATTTATAAAATAAGGTAATTTTTAAATTTTCAAGTATACAGTTCAATTAATTTTATAATTTAGTCTTTACAATTTTGTATTATAAAATTTTATTTTTGGGTAAAGCATATAAAAATATTCCTAATTAGTGTTTCAAAAGAGGCCTGTATTTTTGTTAGCTGTTTTGTAGTAGGAATATAAAAACTGGTGCTTTCTAAACAACAGTTTTGAAATTGACATATATTTTTATACACTCTATTTAGAACTAAATTACAAAATTTGTATGTAGGCTATTTTGAAAATAATACAATAAATTTGGACAAATTTTTATGTAGGCCTAAAGTTTTAAATTTTGTCCGTTACTGAACATTATTTTGCTTCCTGACCTAATAACTTTTTAAATTTTACATCAATAAATTTTTTAGTTGCATATATGAATTCTTTGGACTTTTTTCTGTAAAAAAGCTATAAAATGACTATATTTGGCGAATTTATTTCTACCTAACGACTGATAGTCGGGAATGCGATAGTTACCTATTTTCTAGTAATGCACACATTGAAATTTGGCACAGCAACGAGAAGCGACACAACGGGCGTGGAATCGCTGCTACGGCCGTAGCAGCCCCACAATGCCGCCTACTGAGAAGCGCTACTAAGAGGCTTCGTGTGAAGGCGGCCTAAAACAACTAAAACTAACAACCTATTACGCCTATCTCAAATGCAGGAATACGGAGACTACGCCACAGTCAAAATTAAGGATTACAAAGTAGGCTAATTTTACTTGAGATGATTACTAATAAAAATGGAATTCAAATAAGGTTTAATAGTACCACATAAATACCCACCATTTTAGTTAGGGTGGCAAACAAAGAATTGCCTAATAAAATTTCCACCAAGATCTTTAAAATGTAGCATCACCTAACTACGGGTATCGTATATTTAATTTTTAAGTTACACCCACTTTTCCACGCGCGGAGAACGAACACAAATTTAGTACTGGTTAGGAAATAAGGTCTAGTTAGGGCAGAACCAACAACGACAAGATGCTCAGCGTTACCAATGTCTCTCTATTAAACCGCAGATTTCTTTTCATTTCTTAGTTGCTAATAATTCTTCCCTCATCTTCATCTACATATGTTCCCTTCCCTCAACCCGCCGCTCTGCTTTACTTCTCAAAGACGAGCCCTTCCACTTATTACGGATGCAAAATTTCCCATTCATATTCAAAATTTAAAATCCACCCCTTGCCTCAGTTTTAGCCACTAATTTATTCACCCCCTTCACCCCCGTGCGACACGACTAACGCACATTGATCAGCCGTTCTGATTCAAACATTCCTTCGCAGTTACCGGTCTTAGATTTGGCGACCTATTTTTATTTTATTTTAGGAACTAAGATTTCTTTCAATAACCGATAAACAATAAATACGAAATATTACTACAGCATATGATTAGATTTATGTTATTAAATAATAGCGATATGGATTTGGAATAATATAACATCAACAAAGAGATGCTAATAAGGAGACATTTTTCTTTTCGCTAACCTAATCACCAGAATTTTGCGTTTGAAACAAAAAACTAAACTGCCTCTCATATCAATATAGCAATATTATAACATTTAAGACTAAATACTACATTTTGTGTGTCTGGATATTTATAGGAAATTAGTGACTAGAAAATTTGTCAGTTTTAAAAGGACAAAATTAAAAAAAGAAGTAACAAATAAAATTAGGAGAACCTACTGTTCCGATTGTTTAAAAAAGCTTTTAGAAGTTTTCAAAGAGGTTTAGGAGTTAAGTATAAGACTGTATCGTGAGCTAAAGCACAGAATATCACTACAGACTATAGAATTATAATTCTATAGTCTTTGGCTAAAGTAGTCCAAACCTAATTCAACATGGGGACGGAACTTCAATGTACTGATCACACATCACCTGAATGAACATATATGATTATAAAATTTATGATATTTACTACTTTGGTTTGAATGGTCACAGTTTTCAGATATCAAATTTAGTCATACGGAAACTATTCCAGAGTGGAAATGAAACTGTAGGTCCAAATATATTATTTATAATTAGTTTCTATAGAGCTAAACTGTAAATTTTAACTAAAATAAAAACAAATAACGAGTCCTACTAACTTTAGCAAGTTGATTTAACAAGTAACAAAAATTAATTTAATTTCATATAACGAAATTATAAATGTTATTGTTTTAGCCCAGTTGAATAACTTCAAACACTTCATGCGAAATTATAACGACAAGGTTATTCACGAGAGATTTTAATACAAGAAGAGAGTCAATCATTTTAAAAATTGGGACGATTGTTTTAAGTACGTTTTGCAGTTAAAATATGGGACAGTGTGAAACACAATTAAACTTGATACAGAACATTACTTTTGTAAATAAAATATGATCTTACTCCGTAATATAGTTTCATACGATTGTCAAACGTAACTTAACTAATATTCCGTTTTACTTTATATAACTATCGTGCAAATGTAATCATGCGTATCCATATTAAAATTTTAATTATAAATATACCTATTTAAACCATAATGTATAACTGATTCCTCGTTCAAAGTTTTGAAACGCAATCAAACAAATACACACGCAGAAACAGGGAAGAAGAATTAGCAGCGTGTATATTTTAAATATTTACAAACTGGACCTAACGCAGAATCATTAACCGCTTGGATTCAATTGAACCAAACAGTTTAATTTAGTTGCGGACCGCAGGATTTCTATAAATGCTGGCATTTTCATTTGAAGTTAGATTAATTAGAGCCAATTACAGGCAAACGTATTTCATTTTGTTCAACCAGTCATTAATCCGGTTTATTTAAGTGGCTTACTTAGCCCGGTCGAGTACCAAAGGCCATTCTTTCTGATAATCGACCAACATTAAACGCAATAAAGAGATCCCGTAAGGCGTATTTATTTCCGCATGTGTAGTGTTGTAAACATTTACTTTTCGTTTTTAACATTCCATTATTTTTCGTTAAAACACATGACGTCATAGTTTGTTTTAATTTGCAATAATTCAATCGCTTGAAGTAGCTTTTTACGTTTTTGAAAACGTTTTATCTGTTTTCTCAGTCTATATAAAAGAGTCCATTATATACAGAAAACGAGTGCAATTTCACATATTTATGGTCGAATAAAACTAACAACATACTAGCTTTGCGATCTAATTTTAATACACCAATCTGTGCAGTAAATATTAATTAAAAATAGACTTATATAAAAAATAAAAATAGTTTTTTTATAAATAAATGTGCAATTAATTATATTTACTAAAAGGAGACCCCTGCGTGCACCACACGCCAACCCCCAATGCAATCTTCTAAAAACATATGTTATGTTTTATTTATAATAAAGGCGTAGGATTAATAATAACCTCAAAACTAAGATGGTAAAGCATGTTAAATGTTCAAATCCAATTATTTCGTATAATTTATAACATCAGTTATAATAAAGGTTAAAAGAACCAGTAAGGCTCAGGTGTACACTTAATCAAAAACCTATCCAAAAAGTTATTCACTATCAATAAATAGGTCTACTATATGTATTATTTATTTTTAATTAGGATGGAACACAGTTTTTTCTCATTGTTAAATTCCTTAACGCAAGTTTTTATTGGTTTATGTGTGTTGAAACATGCGTTGATTCAGTATAGGCTTAACTTAATATATTATTTTGTACCAAAAGCTGGACATCTGAATCAACTGTATTATCTGTTATTTAAAAATCATT
Source organism: Philaenus spumarius (assembly GCA_018207615.1). Taxonomy (NCBI): domain Eukaryota; kingdom Metazoa; phylum Arthropoda; class Insecta; order Hemiptera; family Aphrophoridae; genus Philaenus; species Philaenus spumarius. The sequence goes on along the minus strand of JAGFPH010000215.1, from coordinate 338,755 downwards.
ATTTACTTCCACGAAAGCAGCTGGATTAGTTTTTTCTTATTATAAACAGCTTTTTTGTATAGAAATGTTTTTATAACCTCTTGAATACTATAAACATCATTATTTACATCCACGAAAGCAGCTGGATTAGTTTGTTTCTTATTGTAAACAGCTGTTTTGTATAGAAATGGTTTTTAAATTATTATTATAAACCTTATTATTATTACTATAAACATAATTATTTACATCCACGAAAACAGCTGGATTAGTTTGTTTCTTATTATAAACAGCTGTTTTGTATAGAAATGTTTTTTAAATTCATTCCATGTTAATCTTGTGGAAAAAACCCGACCTTTGAGATTAGCTCACGCCATTAAGGATAAGAATTTTTGACATCTAAAACCTTATTGCAAAACTTCGAAATGAGACAAATTTATTGACAACTCAAACATGTAATTTGGTCCAGAAATAACGGAGGAGTTGTGTTCACAAAAAACTGTTTCACGTATTATATATAATGATTTGAAAGACTTTAATTGAGAGTTTAAACACAATTGCTACTGACTTTTCTTCGAACTATTACTAAAAACAAAACCTGTTTCTTTAAGGTTTCATCATTGAAGCTGAAACTTGCTTGGTTTACTCAAATATGTAGACACTTATGATACAAAATTTAAACAGCCATCCTAAATATAAGGCATGATGTAATCATAACTTTGTACAGAGTATGATTAGGAGCTTTCTGTATTTAAATATTTTACCAATTTGTTACATTTTCAACATGATCTCTTTCAGCAACATGCAATCTCAATATATTGCTGTCTCACTTAGTATAGATACAATCAGCCGAAACATTGAATGAGGAGAACAAACTAGATATCTTCAAAGGTTTTAGAATTCGTATTAAGCGAAATTTTAGACATTTTAGTATAATCTAGGCTAGGGTTTGTGTTCAACTGTCGTAGTTGGTTCAAATGGATATTAGTACCCCGAACATTATGAATTATTTAAAATACGTTAGGAAAATTTTAGTCTAATACATTATAAATTGATTACCATAAGGCCTAGTTAGGTTTAACAATTATTTATTGAAGAATTAAAGCTGAAGGACGCAATCAGCTGTTATATACAGGATGGAACAAAGTTAGTGTTAAAAACTTCGGGAAATGGTTCTATGGGTCAAAATAAATAGAAAATCAAGAATAATATTTTTTCGAAAAACGTTTCATTTTACAAATATCATTTTGTTTCTTTTACTAAATAATTAATATCTAGAGAAAGGTTTAACCGATTGAGTTCAAACTTGGCATGAAGTTTAACCTAACAATGATCTATCTTAAGAAAAATAAACGATTATGAACAATGGCGGCGTCAAAAAAAAAAAAAACAAACGCTTTAAAATGGCGGCTGTTTGAAATTTCAGATCTAAATTACTCAAAAACCGTACATTTTAACAAAAAATTTCAAGGTACCTTTTTTGTAGCCGTTTTAATTCCCTATCGGATGATTTAACCTTAAGAACAATCGGATGAAGAATAATAGTTAAGTTAAAGATAATGACAGCAAATCTACATACAATATTGTAGTATTTACTGTGTTGGTAGGCCTATAGGATGCCGGGTTGAATATACCAATTATCACACATAATTTAGCTTTATCCTTCATTCGATTGTTTTAACAGTTACACCAACCGATAGGGAATCAAAAGGGCTACAAAAAACGTGTCTTGACATGTTTTGTTAAAATGTACGGGTTTTGAGTAATTTAGGTTTGAAATATTCAAACAGCCGCCATTTTGAAGTGAATGATTGGATATAATCGTTTATTTTTCTTAAGATAGATCATTGTTAGGTTAAACTGCATGCCAAGATTGAACTCAATCGGTTAAACCGTTGTCTAGATATTAATTATTTAGTAAAAGAAACAAAATGGCTGATATTTGGAAAATGAAGCGTTTTTCGAAAAAATATTATTCATGATTTTCTATTTATTTTGACCCATAGAACCATTTCCCGAAGTTTTTAACACTAACTTTGTTACACCCTGTATATTTGGTTTGGAGTTTGTTGTTGACAGCTGGTTATTTGTATGCTTAATAAAGTAACATGTGATTTACACATTATAACTAGAATAGCTACTATAATAATTAATTAGAATTTCCTCTGTCCCTGTACACTTATATAAATTTCCGAATAGAATATAGTTTTATGTTACTTAAATGCAGCATTTCCAAATGCAGCAGAGACCAGTTTGTACATGTTTCGTCAAATTTTAAATTTCTTAGTTTGAATTTAAATATCTCTGTTAATAATTGATTTAGTACATGTTTGGTTCTAAGAAAAATTATTACTATGGAGAGTGAAGTATTTTTTATCTAAACGCACAAAATTTCTAAAATACGGGATAATGATTTCGTACTTAGGTGTTAAGCAGAAAGTAAAACACGTTTTACTTGTAATACATTTATATATTAATTCAAAACAATAATTTAATAAAATACTTCAAAATGTAATAAATAGTTAATGAACACGTACTTGGTTTCATCGACTACTTTTAAAGTTATCACCGGGGAAGGCAATAAGTTATCAAAATATTTCACCAAAGCATTAGAAGCATAAGAATGATGGCCATAGTAAGCCTGGGAGAGTCATCTTTCTTGTTGGAAACCCAACTGGAGACCATATGTCAATTCGCACCTTAACGTAAGACAAAAGGCACACAGGGGAGTCTCTGAATCAAATCTTGTCCATCTCCCGACCCTAACTCGGTGCAACTGACACAAGGAAACAAGGGTCTGATGGATACGACGTTTACATCTCTTCATTTACACCTATACTTTGTAAACGCGTCACATCGTGGGACAAGGTAGGAAATGCTTAACTGTGGACAAGTGTGTCATACGGGTTTAGCATGTAGTTGTGTACTTAGAATTAGTGCATGGGATGTTTTTAATGAATCCACGAACAGTTGAAGTGTAGCAAAACGAAATGTGTATCAGCGTTGACTACTGATATCTCACGGAGGGTTTGTGATAACATAATTAATTAATTGTTAATCATTTTTGTGTTTGTATGAAATTGTTCAAATTGTTGAGATTATTCTATCAAACTTAAGTCACGTAATTGAAAATGGGTTACATATATTGTTCAACTAGAATTTACATATATTGTAGTAATTTGTATAACCATAAGAATAGCAACCAATTGTACACAATAACATGCTAAACAGCTGAAAGCTTCAATAACTCAATAGAGTTTTAGATTAGGCTTAGCTTGAGTAAGCATTAATGATTTGTATAGGGAAAAGTAATTTAAACTAGTGTTTGGCCTAACATATAATACTATGTTACAAATATACTTACTAGACTCAAAAAGGGAAAGTTTAAGTAAATAAGGTAAATTTTTCAATAATGTAATTATAGAACTAATATAATCCATATATGTCTATAATGGTTAACCTTTCCGAGACCCCAAAAATATAACCACACTTTTGGAACTTTTTGCAGATATAGATTACAAGTTCTACTTCGAAATAAACTAAACATATGCAAGTTTATATTGTGAGGGTGTAATGTTTGAACTAAGTTTTATTGAAATATCACACTTCTGAGCTATCGCCTACTCTTAACTAAATTTAAATAATATATTAAATATTTTTTTAAAATATGGAACATTTTGTGTTTTTAAATCATCCATTGTGGTTTAAACAACATAAATCGTAGTTTCAAACAAATTCATAAACAGACTTAGAAAAATTTACAAGTTTCGAAGAATTAATAATATATTTGCAATAGTTAAATGAACATAGAGTATTTGAAGTTAAATTACTAATACGGTATAGGCCTACTACATTCGTATCCAAGTGTGGCCTAAGACCTATGGGAAATAACTTGTGTACTTAGCAATACCACTATTTTTTTTTTTTTTTTTATCATTATGCTTTGAAATACCATCTTTCTGTTATAAATCCAAGTTCGAAAAATATAATAGGACACATTTGCAATAACGTATGATTACAATATAGTGCAATTTAAATTATCGGATAAATGGAAGTAGTGTAATGCAACAGTTTTTGAACATTTGAACTTTATGGAAATATATATATATGCACAGTATATTACAAAATATAAATATAAACAAAAACATTTGAAACTACAAACAAATAGCCCCAAATTGTTAGGTACAATATTTTTAGTCCTAAAAGATCTGAAAAGTTTGTTTTGCGTTTTTCTTAATAAATATAAACTTTGATAAGGAAAAACATTCGATGCAAATGCCTCGTGTAAAAACCAACTCTCGTGGGTACTACAAGGGGAGTGAGACACCGGCACATATGCTAATAAAGAAACGCCTAAAAGGAATTCTGCTACTAACGACTTACATTGATAAATAATTGACGAGGGTGGGGGTAGGATTGACGTGTAGGAAGGGGGGGGGGGAGTTAAGCCATCTGAGACGGGAAGGCTACTAAAGGGTGCAGGTGTGGTAACCTCCCCCAAGTTACAATACCAAATTACAATACCATCAATCATCGGCAAGACGCTCAAGTTTGGGAGATCTAATTGATTTAGTAAAGAGAGATTAAAGTTTTATGGACGCATTTAGTTTATTCCGGACGCTGTTCCGGGCTTCGCAGTTTTTAGCGAATTTCCATAGGAAAAATGAGCTATTGCAGTGGCCCTTATGGTGAGACCCAAGGTCGGGAGTAGCAAATGAGCACCGATCATGGTCCCCAGAACACGTTTTGGGGTGTCATTAAAATTCATATATATATATGTATATATATATACATATATATATGTATATATATATATGTGTATATATGTGTTCGCACTCTAGCGGTCGCATTTTAAGTCCGATTTGGTCCAAATTTGGTACACGTGTTGGTTGTGTAAGTGGCTCGGACGAGTTCGTTAGCCAAAAAAATCCAACAACCGGAAGTAAGTTTTTTGACCGGAAGTAACTATGTTTTGAGATTTTTACTAAGAGAATGAATTTTTTTTAGAGTTTTTTCCAAAAATATAAATGTAAGATGTTATTCTGCACATTTTGTTTTTTTACGCGACCTTATAGCTCGCTTGGTTCCCCCAAAATCGATCAAAACGTGAAATACCATAGAAGTACCCGGTTCAAAGAAAATGTGGTGGATTCTACCGTGGGGCTGGCGTGCGAAGCACGCAATGCTTTGTGTGTTGAAAATACCCCTAATACGAGGTTTGGCGTGCGAAGCACGCAAGCATTGTGTATTGAAGACAATCCCAATATGTGGAATGGCGTGCGAAGCACGCAATGCTTTGTGTATTGAAGACAATCCCAATATGTGGAATGGCGTGCAAAGCACGCAATGCTTTGTGTATTGAAGACAATCCCAATATGTGGAATGGCGTGCGAAGCACGCAATGCTTTGTGTATTGAAGACAATCCCAATATGTGGAATGGCGTGCGAAGCACGCAATGCTTTGTCTATTGAAGACAATCCCAATATGTGGAATGGCGTGCGAAGCACGCAATGCATTGTGTATTGAAGACAATCCCAATATGTGGAATGGCGTGCGAACCATTTTGCAGCTATTCAGCACCGTCGTGAATAGACCTATTTCCCAAATTGTTGGTCGAAACCCTAAAATATCGGTCTATAAACTTAATTTTGGAAATTTGCTCAACTCACGTCAGCGGTTCAGCTGCGTGGTCGAATTATTTATAAAGCTGCAGAAGACTTCTCTTTCTAAAAACACTACAATAAATCACCTAACTGGTATATCATTTTTGGCACTTGTTATTTTAAGTAACTTATAGCAGTTAGCGTTTATAAAATCACGAAATCCAGTTTCAGTCGCTCTCTAGGCATTTAGAAGTTTAGAAATCGAGTTTTATCGATTCAGACCAATCAGCGTTTTTTCCATTAATAAATGAATACATATTTGTGTCAGTGTCCCAACATAAAATGTAAAAGTGGCTTTAATCAAAGAAGTTTTAAAATAATACATTACATAATTACTTTAGGTTTTTTTTAATGACCGATGAATAAAAAGTATGTTTTATAACTTTTCCGAATTAGCAGGGTAAATAATTAGATCCTCAGTGTCAATTAGATATTTCAATTTATCCGAGGAAGGTCATTTTGGGCATTGTCGCGTTAAGGTCAATAGCTATGGGCATAAAAGAAAAGTAGCTACATTTAGGTAGCTTCGTTGGGCTCTTTAAATGGAGCTGTGACCGGGCACGTTCAGTGGATTAGCTAAGTTCTGAGATTTAGTTTCTTGAGCTTTAAGCCTACGGTATAGTTTTGGTTTCAGCATGAATAGTTAGGTAAATATATTTCAAACTCCATTTGTTTGAGTTTTTGAGGTTTAACAATCTTAATTTGTGCCCTAAGTAAGGATAATTAAAGATGGTAAGTTGAAAAAGCAAACGCCAACATGCGTATCAGAACTTATGATGGCGAACTGAAACACCGCAGTGCCTTCTGATATTGTGACCTTTAGACCAGAGTACATACTCTGTGTGGTTGTATAAAATGCATGAGCTTTTTTAGACAAGAATTTAGATATATGAAATGGTCAATTACTTCTCATGATATTTATAAGAATTTAAAAATTAATTGTAAGTTTGATATGTTATATATTAACTATTAATGTTTACGAAAACAATTTTACCACCTCAAAGGGTTTTGATCCATCTAAAAAGATGGAACCGCTAATGAAATCGATTGTGCGTAAATTCGTTTGGTAAAGACAAGTCACATACACACGTTGGGGTTAGGGGTTGGAGGGGGGGTAATTTATTCCGCGCGGAGTCGGCATCAATCTGAGCCCGTCTTGCCATTCGTCTCCCGTGTCACAGCTTCTTGAGCCAGTCATATCTTCTCTAATTGACGACAATTATTAGTCTAACCACTCATTCATTGCCGGCAACAGGTTGCAAGACTGGGGTAAGCGTTCTATGCTTTTCCAAAGCTTCAACGATTTTGAAAAAATAAGGATTTTATAATTTATCGTGCTAAATATGTACTTTGCGCTAATACGAAAAGGATATATCATGGGAATTTAAATAATACGGGAATGTAAACAGGTGAACATTTTATTTTCAATGGTTAACTTACTATATTACTAAGTGAAGTAGGGATGACTTTGTTTACATTTGGGTAAACATGACAAATGTTTTTTTTTAATAGAATTAACTGATCGAACAAGAGATACGTTGGCTTAAAATGGGAAATTAGTGCAACTTGGTACCGTTTTGCGGTTATCCAAGTGATCAGTCTCGCCAAGTAGTTCTGTTATGGAATTTGGGAAGAGACTACTAAGAATACTTCGAAAAACAGTTGATCTAGAAGTGATGGGATTCGAAAGAAAGACAATTTTATTAATGAATTCAATAATTTCAAAAATTTTATTGTTTCTTTATTAAGAAAGAAAAATGTATTGTGTTGAAAAACATTGTTCTTTAAACACTTTGAGATAGTGGGATTATGTCATGTATGACATTGTTGGTAAAACATGGTGAGTTTTTCGTAACATCTTCCAGCCAAAGTTAACAAGTTATTTGATTTATAATGTGTGGCTTGACGAGCAATGTTGTATCCCAAGTAAAATTTATTAACAAGTAATAATATTTCAGTTTTTTAGTTTCATAACGATTTTTGATTCAATTATAAAACATACAACATGTTTAAAACTGAGGGTTCGATATTGTGTTCAACAAATAAATAGTAGGCCTAAACAAAATCAAAGTAAAAAAACACTGGTAGAAATCGTTTGAGACTAATTATTATTAAAACATAATTATTTTACAGCAGGATGATCAATAGATCATTTTTATTATTTTATTATTTTATTATTTTAGACCAATAGGTTATTTTTGTAAAATTTAAATATCAAAATAAAACATAACTGCTGAGATATTTCAAACCACACTGACCGACAAACCATTTCCCGTATATTTTCACCAATTTCTGTATAAATTGAAATATCCCCTAACCCCGTTGTGTTACAAGGTTATATTTATTATTAGCAAGGCAGCTAACGACAAAATATAGAAGGGTAAACCTCCCTCTACCAGGTGATTGTATTAGGTGGGTCCCTAGCGGGTGAGTAGTCTTCATCAAGCACTGGGTTGACCCCTGACCCAAGAGTCTTGTCTCTGCTTGGCCTCTTGTTTCATTACAAATCCCTTTCCAACCTCGACACTTCGTTTTAAATATGTAGGTGACCCGAGGTTTCAAACATGGTTGATATCGTGGTAAAATGTTCTGAGAAAATATCGTAGTTTATAAAGTTGGTAATAATGATGAAATTTAAATATGTTTAAGTCAACACGTGTTAATCAAAGTATTTCCAATTGTGTAGGCCTACACATCGTGTATTTGCATACTGTTTTATTTGGATATTTGCCATCACTTGTGAACACATCATATAAAACACCTAAAATCCCTTGTTATTAAGTGCAAACTCTAGTAAAATAATTAAAAAAATGTATCAATAAACATAATCTTAGATGTTGATAAGTTTACCTAGATATAGGCCTAAGCAAGACTACAGGACTAGAAGACTAGAATTGAGCTGTCAGTAAAACTTATAAAGAAATACAAACTGGAAACCAATGGTCACATAATCACAAATATACGTACGTAAGTAACAAGAGACCCCTTTGCGAACTTCCCGTTAACATGATAAACACATTTATTACATGTGTAGTATTAAAATTGTAAAATAAAATTAAAGATGGTAAATAGTTTTAAACGTCTAAAGTAAGACATTAAGTTTATTATATATTCGCAATTTTAATTAATGTTAAATAGAACTAGCACGCATTATATCCAAACAAAAATTAACGTTAACCTTAGAATTGTTAAAAGTATGAAATCAGCTGTTAATGGAAACTATTTTGAAAAGTACCTGGTATGGAAGTTTAGATGTTTTTAGATTGAACAGCTGATTGATAAATAAATAGTAAACATCTGCATTCATCTGAGATACGATTTTTACTTAAATTCACTTAGTTCTGCGTCACTTATGACATGTTTCGAAACGTATTTACGTCATCAGATATTAAAATGTTTACATTGAACAATACCTAATATTAAAAATACAACATATAACACTAACGTCCTTCTGGAAATGAGGTTGACATCAACGTTGGCGAACGGTGCACCAACTAAGATTTTTAAATGTACAGTTATAATTTTTAAAACTATATATGAGCCTAAACCTTATTTTAAATTATTTAAAAAGTTTCAGTATTTCCTTCCTTAAATTTAGGCCATACTATTTAGTTCAGTATAGTATATAGGCCTACATTACATCTAGAGTGAGTGCACAGATTCCAAGTAATTTTGTTCACCAGTTTCATCAAATTATATAATATGTGGTTGGTGTTTCATATACAGAGTGTTAAAAAAAGTCCTTCAGGACTTAGGGATATGATTGTTCATACAAAAAGGAAGAAAAAAGTTCATATTTAGGTATGTCCTGAAACGTATAGTTTCCCGTCTATCTATCTATAATGTGTTTTTTACTTAATTCTTCTTATCTTAGTAACCTCTGAGGATATCAACTTTAAACTTGGTACATCTAATAAGATTCATTTTGGTATGGAATATCAAGTTTATACTACGTACTATTTCAAAATGGCGGTCATTTTAAATTTCTAAATTTCAATATCTCAAAATCCATAAATTTTACAAAAATTTACAAGAGACAAAAAAGATGCTAAATTTTATCTCCTAATAACGGTAGTTAAATTATTAAGATTCTATTCATTGAGTTTTTGCAATTTTATGGAGATTACTTCATGCGAATTTTGGGATAATCAGGGCAAAATGTCATGTTTCTAGTTCGAAAAGTTGTTGGTGTTAAGTTATTTTATAAATCATTCCTTAAAATAAATAATAGATATCACATGTTAGTAAATGTTTTGAAGCTCAGAAATATAATAAAAATCAATGGAACCTTTAGCGTTAAATAATAATGACGTGACAAAAAATATCTGCTAGTTGTCACTGATTGTATCAATTTGTATATTTGCTAATGAAATATGCAATAGTGATGAGAAAAATGATTTTCTTAGATGAATTGAATCTTTTTAATCGACTAATTTAAAAGAATTTTTGTTAGAAATATTCCTTTCGATTGATTAAATGAGGCATAACAAATGTCTAAACTCTCGCTGATACAAAATATACAGCTTTCAACTTATGTACAATCTAAGGTTAAGCATTTATTTTTTAATTATTACGTAATTAATACATAAATTTTGAAAGCTCAGCTTTGCTGGGCAATAAATATATTAATAATAAATGGAACCTTGAGTCTAACGATAATAATGACTGTGACAAAACAAATTTCTGCTCCTTGTCACTGATTCTGTGATTTCGCACAATTGCAAATGAATTATGCATTAGAGATGGGAAAAACTATTCTTTTAGATGAATAATTGAATATTTTTAATCAACAAGTTCAAAAGAATTGAATTGAGAACTATTCATTTCGATTGATGAATTAGACGCAATAAATGTGTAAACTCTCGCTGATACAAAGTATACTGCTTTCAACTTATATACTACCAATGGTTAAGTATTTATTGTTTGACATATATATATATATATAATCAATATCAAATATTAAATTTTGAAAGCTCAGCTTCGCTGAACATTAAATATACTAACAATAAATGGAACTTTGAGTGTTAAAGTCCTTATGTATTCATGTTTAGATATAATACATGTCCCTAGTTTGAAGGTGATATCTTTAGAGGTTCCTAAGATACGACGTAGGCCTATTAAGTAAAACAAAAACAATACAGACAGATAGATGGAAAACTAAAAGGTTTTATTAGGACATACCTTGATATGAACTTTTTTCTTGCTTTTTGTATTAGGAATCTCATCCAAAGTCCAGAAATGTTTATTTTAAACCCTGTATAAAATGTGCAAATATGGACAATAAAATTTCATAATATAATTTATGTTGTACTGACTGAGCAGTTTATGTCATAAAATATTGCACAGTACCTAAAAATGAAAGCGAGTTTATAAACACAACCTTCTTACCGACGCCAAAAGGATTTTTTTGTTTTTTAAGAAAATTAACAAAAATAATATACGAAAATAATATTAATAATAATTAAAAAAATATACCGTATCTTGGAATTTTTAACAAACTGATAATGTTTGAGGAAAAATTGTAAGCAGGATCTAAATCTAAAAACAGTTTATTTAGCTGGCATCATATTTCGATTTTGTGTACGAACCATCGTTCCAGTTTTTGTTTGAAAATACAAATGTAATTTAAAAAAATCTAGGTTTAAAAAACCTTTTACTTAGCTTGCTATAGTATTATTATGATTTTGTGTACAAATGATAGTTTCACCACAAGTCTGCCTATTTGTCGTTAAAGAGTAGGGTTTTAATTAAATGTGTATATGGTCTTTGCCGTTTATTTGGTTTCTATGGTAACTAATAAGATTTAAATTGTAAAATGTTATTTTTGAGAGAATAATTTTTGTGGTCAAATATTCAATTTATGATTGAAAACGATTTTATATAAATGATATAGTATTTAAACTGAGAGAGACTGTACATTAATGTATACGGTTTTTGAAATGTTTTGGAAAACATATATCAGGTGCGAGGTTGTGTGAGTATAACATACAAAACATAACAACTTTAAAACATAAACAGCTTTATGTACTAACCATCAATAATTGGTAAGTCATTACCAATAAATTAAAATAGCTCAAATATATATATATTTTTTGTGTTTAGGATAAAATGAAAATATTAAATCCTAAAAGATAAAAAATTTGCCCGCCTCTAAAAATAGTATTAATACAATTAATAATTTGAACTATAATAATTTTCCTAAAATTAAAACGAAAACCACATAAATACCACATTGCTTTAAAACAATTTACTTGGACAGTACTTGTTTAACTTCCACTGAGCCGGGGGGGGGGGGGGGGGGGAGGGGCAGGGCTGGGGGTGAGTGAAGGGGGTAAACGGGTCAGCTGGACGGAACAGGTGTTAACAAAACAGTCCGGACACGGGTATTGTGCTGCCCTCTGTTATTTGCACACTTGATGCAATGTACACAGTTTCCATTGTAGTCGACACCCCCTCCATCGTCTCCCCTAGAATATCATTTTATATCAGTTTAACGGTAAATCGAGTTCCCACCTAACCTAACAAAGTCATCATACGCTTTTTATTGACTGTCACAATATTTTAACGGTACCCGACATCGTTTTCTTTCATTGTTTCAGTGTTCGTTCATATAACTTAAGTTGTTTGTTTGTTATTTCAGTTTACTTTAAACCCTCTTTCATTTAGGTGCAGTATTTGTATTAAAATTGCTTTATTAGATTAAAAAGTCAACTTTATTAGATACTAGGGGAGACCCCTGCGTGCTCCACACGCCAACCCCCAACGTAACCTTCTAAAAACATATGTTATGTTTTATTTATAATAAAGGCGTATGATTAATAATAACCTCAAAACTAAGATGGTAAATAATGTTAAATGTTCAATTTAAATTATTTCTTATATTTTATAACAGCAGTTATAATAACGGTTAAAAGAACCAGCAAGGCTCAGGTCTACTCTTTAAAATCCTAACATAAAAGCTAGAAATACAAAAATAATTGCTTCAAATTTTGAAATCAGCTGTTAATGGAAATATTGGAGCAAATACATTATCTGTTATTTTATTCAATTGGTTGCTATGGTAATCATCATGGTTGCTATGGTTGGTTGGTTTATCATTCTAGACCTAACCTAAGAATTTTTCCGATTAAATTTATAAATATTGAAATAAAAAAATGTTTTTATCGAAATGAATTATAGCCTATGTTTCTCAGGCATAGTGTAGCTTTTTATTAGTAAAACTATTTTTTCAATCGGTTCAGTAGTGCCAGAGATTACCCCCTACATACAAACAAACAAACAAACAAACTTTACCTCTTTATAATATTAGTATAGATTAGTATAGATGTGTTCAATGTGTTCAATTTAAAAGCAACTAGTTTTGCCCAAACAAATATATTTGTTTCATATGTGGCTAGAAATATAACTCTTACGCGTAAATCAAACGTATTAGAGCTTAAACCGTTATAATAAGTCAATCTCACTTATTAAAATAACAAAACAATAACAAATAGATTCTCAGACCTAGCCTGTACTTGAGGTTTAAAGTTTTATTCATATACAAATAGCGATGGGTTGGTACTATAACATAATAATTCAATATAAACTCACACATCATTTATGTTATTAATTTGTGAAAATTATCCTTGAATGTTGAATTTTCTTTGTATTTTAGTCTCACATAGTTATCATATTGTTGCCCAAACTTACCGATTAATGTTTCCTCCGACAAATCAAATTAATCATTTGCTATAATTATTATACCAAACTCTAGTTTATAATTCATTTCTAATTGTAAGACATTCATATTGGTTCAGACTAAATTTATGTAGAATTATTGAAGCAGTCACCTTAATTAGCCTGTATCGGTTATTGTCGACAACTGGTTGCTATGGTACTAAGTTATAAAAAATTATATTTCTCAGTTCTAATTAATGTTTTTTAAACCTTTTTTGAAAGATATTACTTAATTAGTATGAAATGTTTAGTCTTGCAAACTTTCGAGTAGTGCTAAATATGTTCAAACATAAATCTACCTCAAAATATTATTTAAATTATAATTTGTATTTATAAATTCAAAGTTTTTTTTTCTGCATGACCTCGTAGGTATTTATCCGAAAAAAACTTGTAATCTTTACTTTGAAACCTAAATATCTCCTAGCAATTGTTATCCTTCTTTTGGAATATTCCACTGCCTTTCTTAATACATCTACCCAATCATTCGTTCTTCCTGTCTAAACAACAAGCGCGTTTACCTTTTAATCAGTCACACATGTAGTTCCTAAGTTTCGTACCTCCACTCATAAGGTTTTTGCTATTACTAAGGTGGTTTATAGGGTTGGTATCGTTTAAAGGGGAAGATTAAAGTGTGGGGAGCTGAGATCAGGGACCTATAACGGGTCCCCAGGGCCTACTGGGACATATTGGAATCTGCTATTGTAGGTCTTCCCGACGCCCCAACTAATAGGCTTACGTTACGTTATGTTTGGGAAAGCTTTTACGTCCTTACACTATATATATAAAATAAATGTGTCGCTGAAAAAATATATTTTGAAGTAGAATGTCAAAAGACGAAAAAAAAATCTCTCAGTATGTATTTATTATACTGGTTTTGCTAAACTACTTTTTCTATAGTTCTAAATTGATAAGCCTATAAATATTTTTTTTAAAGTAAGCTTCAATTATGTGAACAAATTTTGCAACATTCTTACAAAACGTAAGCCGTAACGAAATAAGCTTTTAAAAGATATCATGCACAATGTCAAAGTAGATAACCAAATGACTATAATACATAATTTTCATATAAATAATAAACAAACAAAACTAAGCAAATCATGCCATGAATATTAAGAAAAGGAAATGAGTGGCTTAAAAGCTACAGAATTATTTTTAGTTTAGTAGGACCACATTAGTTAGTTTTATAGGAAGGAGAAAATGCAGTTAAAAAAAAATGTTTCCGAAATTTTAACATAAATTTTCTTTTTCAATGAAAAATGAAGGACATTTTAAGCTTGTACTGCAGTTAAAAGTAGTTTGTTGCAATCCCAAAATATTAATAACCATTTGACTACTCACCTTGCTCATAGCTTGGCGTGAACTATCCCTCCTGATTGATAAATCTGTAAACAAAGTTTTAAATTATTTTTATTCCATAGTGACACTGACAAAACATATTTATAAACGATTGGTAAAGAAAGCATGAGATACATTTTAATATCTATTTACTGTGAGGAGTCAAGTACAGCCGGCGCGGCGTTGAGGTAGGCAATTGGAGTGGTGCATTGCTAACAGCTTACATACGTTCTTTAAAAATGAAGGGGTTATGTTTACGCTATCTATATGCCTTAGTTTAGGTAGATATTATTTTCAAATCGACTAAACAAATTTGATACGAATGATCACTGTCGAATTTATTGGGGTTCAAATAAAATATTTTATTTGTATAAAACAAAATAAAGGTTTTATAACGTAATTTTATAATTTAATCTGTAGTTTTAAAACAATGTTTTACTGTTTTCTAATGAAGTGAAAAGGCAGAAGGAGGGGGGGGGGGAGAGGAGTGAAAGAAATATGATGTATACCACGGAATAAAGTTGATTTTTTAAAGAGAAAGAGAGGAAAAGTATAGTTTATAATATACTTAAATTGCAAACCATTTAAGTTGACTGAATTTTAGCAACTGATTCATAATTTGCCACAATATTTCACATTGGACATCAAACTGAAAAATTCCACATCTAAATAAAAATAATTTTCTATTAAAAATAAAAGGTATTATATTTAGATCATTTCTTTCGAGACTAATTTTAAAAGTGATTTCTGCAGAATACAAATCTCATGATTAAATCGATGTTTTTACTCAGGATAATAAAATCTCTTGTATGTCCGCCACAGATTCCTACCCCTAATTAAGACAAGGGCGCAACCAAAGGGGGAGACTTGGAGATGATATTGATCATGATGCAACCTCTACGCAGAGGCAAAGTAATATGCAATCCTTGAGGTCAAT
Source organism: Philaenus spumarius (assembly GCA_018207615.1). Taxonomy (NCBI): domain Eukaryota; kingdom Metazoa; phylum Arthropoda; class Insecta; order Hemiptera; family Aphrophoridae; genus Philaenus; species Philaenus spumarius. The sequence continues at coordinate 323,127 of JAGFPH010000215.1, read as the reverse complement.
ACTTAGACATACTCAGCTCCACTCCTCTCTGTTCAAAACTTATTAAATATTGTTCGGCTTAGGTATCATGAGATCGGAAATGTGATATATAAAGCATTGTCAAGACTGCTAAGTATAGTATAGCTTCAAAAAATTAAGAAATTTCTGCATTATTGATTATATTAAATATGCAAAAGATTATACAGGAAACTTTATAAAAACCTTCCTAATACATTAAAAATGCAGAAGGATTTAAACAAAACTAAATTTGGACGTATTTACCAAAACAATTGAAGATAGCCAGTATTTGAAAAATCGTAAATTCATTCAGACTTTTAACTACACACCAAACAATCCAAAACTAATCATGATTGATTTGAAATATAGGGTGTAAAAAAAATAAGTGTCCCAATGATTATTGTAGCACTTTGTTGTTTGAGTTAATAAACGTATTAGTTTTGAGATTCTGTGATCAAGTTTTATTCTATTAAACATCTCATTGTGGATCACAATGACAACTTTAGAAACTATTACACTAAGATTTCGATTCGAAATTCAGTATCCATATTTTGTATGTTAATTTTTACCAGAGGGCTTTATACAAGCTTTATCTTATACGGTTTACTTATAAAATTCATTTTACATTTTTTACTTTGAATGACTTAAAAAAAAAATATTCAATTTTGAAAAATGTGCAAGGGACCAAATATTTTCCTTTTTTCGCGACAATCGAAATGCTTGTCAAAAAGTATCTAAAATATGTAAGCAATTCTTTCAATGATGGATAATGTATAATTTCCTATAATGTTTTATCTAAAATATATCATTTTAGGTTAAATTATGTCGATCAAACTTCGAGCACAGCGAGTATGGGATATTCTTGTGAAGCACGAGTGGTTTTACACAGCTTACAATAATATAAACAATTTATTTAATTTACTAACCTAAATCATTTAAATCAATTTTTCCATCCCTTTTTTGTAATCGTAAGTATGCTAATGTTGATAAAAACAAACATTTCTGTTTTCCTGTGCAGTAAATCATCCCACTTAAACCTGTTACACATAATGTCCTCTAATCATGCCACTTATATTCCACTCCTTTATAAAGCAATGTTTTCGCATATTAAAGAAGCGAACGGGGGTGCGACAAAATAATCCGACCTCTTGAGCACCCTTCTGCCATCTTTTCACACATAAAACGAGGAAGGTTCTTAAGAAAAAGGGTTGCGAGGGAATCCGATCTCGACCGGGGTGTCAAGTAGACCGACCTTGTTGTATTCTTTATTAAGTAACCACTTCATTCACAAATTAAAACAAGACCCTTCGCGGAGTGAGCCTACTTTGCAAGCCGATTAAGCGGGTCTAATCAAAACGCATTGTTTTTGTTTTTAAAAGATTTTCATTACTGAAGGGATTTTTTTTTAATTGGAGAGTATTAAGCCTAATTATTATGACTTTGCATGTAACAGCCCTATATCTATTACCTCGATCTTTATCTGGGTAATCTGTTTTTTATTCGGTAGAGTTTTTATTTCCCTGCAGTCAACTCTAAATACAGGTCTATAAATATCCTAGCCGACATTTTAATTGACGAAGATAAAACTGCCGTTTACATGACCCTGTTATCTTATCTCACATCTGTGTTTCGTTTGATTTAGTCATGAAATTAAGTTTGGTCATTTCACTCGGTCTGAATGCAAATATTAATCGGCATTTAATATATTTATGCGCTTATAAAAACGAATCTGTGTGATTCACAGAAAGTTTTTATTTAATTGGAGTTGGTTTAGTGGGTCATTTAAAAATAATATTTGTTTTGTTAAATTTATTATAATAATGGAAATTATATATTTTCGATAATATCGCCGGCTTGGACTGCATTTTTATGTTATAAGGCAAGCTAATATTCCCTACCATTATGTATATTTTAGTTGTAAATATTATTTAAATTACTAAAATTTTTATAATATCAAAAATATTTTGAAATTTAATTTGGTAACTCAAAACGTAAAATTAAAAAAATATGTTTTCATCCTGTTGGATTAATAGTGACATTCATTTATCACATTATATTACCATACAGTGTTTAATGATGGTCTATACACTTTTAAACACAGTCAAATTTGAATATAATGGCGTTAATGTTTCATCATTTTCACCATAACTAAGAGGTTTTGTAGAGTTTTAATTAGCAATATCATTTAGATCAATCGTATTAAAATTGGTGTATACATTGATATTAGTTTGTCAAATACTTTTAATAATAGATAAAATTTAAACTGGTAAAACATATGTGTACATTCCATAATAAGTTTTTATTTATCTATGTTTATAAAATAACTCGTTGAAATAATGGGATTTGCTTGATTTGAAATAAAGAATTTCCCTTAATCCTTTCCAGAACATCATTAGTTTAAAAACTGATTTATAACAATTCACGACTCCCCAAAAATTTACAGCTAAGCTTCCGTTTCTTTTTTTAAAGAATACAGTTTCTATTAATGCTATTTTAATCAAAATATTTTGTAATTTTAATGATACTTAAAAGTTAAATAATTTCGAAATCTATTAAAGGTAACATATCTCTCTCTCTCACACACACCCCACTCCACACACTTCCTGTCTTCTTAAATTTTGAGATAAGATCAGGTTACATCTAAACTGGCCACTCAGATGTTGAGTTAAATCGTACAAAAAGTAACCAATAAATTAGCAAAATTGAACAAAGACAAATAAACATAACTTCCGGCTGTTCCTATATTCCGGTTATTTGAAATACTATATTGAACTGGGACAGTAAGATAAAAATGATCATTATAAGAAACCCGAAATAATTTTAATTTTCCAGAATTTGTTGTTGATTTTATCAATAATCTTCCATTTTTTGTTCTGTTTGATCTATAACGTTTCAACTACTGTATCGTATAAAAATACAACCAAACAAAATGGCGGGAATTTTAAAGATCTTATTATTTGGATATTTTGCTCAGTACCATTTTAAAACTCTAGTATAAAAAATTTAAGTCCGTTTAATCCGGATGGTAATGGTTAACATAGCAAAATTTTGATAAGTATTTTTGAGGCAAATCGGAAAATACAAACAATTAAAAGTACAAACTTTTCTTTTTATGATATAATATAATATATTATTGTATAGGAAAATATATAATCAACAAAAACACAATCTCTTGGTAGATATCAACAACACCAAGATTGGTCCCCCTAAAAATTTGATTATTTTTGATAGTATTTAAATTATATGATTTTTGCCAGATTTATTCAAATAACTGCAAATGTGACCAGTGATCACTCAATGAGACAGAACAAATGAAAACACAATAAAATTTGTTCGTCATTAAAAATATATGTATGTTTTTTTACATTCTTTGTTAAGTTAACGATTTCCGATATCTCTGACGTTGTCGTTAGAAAGTCACATTTAAAAAATACAAACTAAATTAATTGTTTCTGGTTAGAGTATAAAACTTAACATAAATAATATAAATAAAAAATAAATAATAAAATCATAGCCCAATATAATTTCCATTTTCTTAGTTGTATAGATTTTTGTAAAAAAAAAAACAAAAAACAAAGTAGCAGATAAAGGATATGTAAGCATGTTCGGATTTATCTTTATATTATATAAAAGAATCCTGTTATTCACGTAAAAATCCTGGCCCTACTGCGCATGCTTCACGGTCTAGGTCACCGCTACCCCCTATCACGATTCAAGTGCCTCCGTCATAACCAATCATAATTTCAAAGAAAATATCTGCGTATACAATAAATCTGTTTGCATTTGCCTCTTTGCGAGACGCCGCGCCGCTGGGGTTTGTGAGCAAAGCGGGCAATGGGGGAGCCCTCTAGTGTTTGTATATGCAAGTTTTTATTTATCTTCACTTGTATAATGAGTTCCCAAAGTGGCTGCTTATTCTCGTGAATAATTACTCGATATATCTATTTTATGGGATCATTCAACAGTCATTACATTCAAGCTTATACAAACGGTAAGTTTAGACAAAATACAAATATGTCAGTAACCGATCTTACAAATTATATTAGAAACTATAAATTATAAACAATTATACTGTTTCCTAGTTAGTTACAACTTTCTGTGCTTGTAAACACTTTCTTCAACGATGAAATTATTTGTTTATAACAACACAGCTAATAAGGCACTAGTTAATCACCGTGACTTATAATGAAATTTTAAAATTTCCGAGGTTGAATTGCGTTGAATATTAACGGAGTACCAAGACAATAACGGTGCACGCCGTTAGATTATCCATTTTAATGGCAGGAGAGTGTCAATTTTTTATGCCCCTGGAAGGCAAGAGAGGAGAGCGATGTTGTTACCTCACTGTATTTACATCGGGGAGAGGGATCATGGGGGTAATTAAAAGTCAGATGAAGGGGGAAATCTTACCCTTAGAGACGCCATTGTTGCTCTTTACGGCTCGATACCGACTTTATGAATATTTCTCAAGTGCAGAACAAACATTGCAATGGTTTCTTTGTCAGGTTGAAACTAACCATATCCTTTTTTATAACTTATTTTTATGGGGATTCGTAGCTACTAGGAAGTCAATATGTTGAATACAACGTTTAATTTTACTGTAGAAAAAATTATTAAACAATGCAACAACCGTTGGGGTATCGTTGCCAAATTTAGTTTTCTTGTAATGAAGTGATACATTTCTCTTAATTTCTGTGAGAAAAGACACAGAAAAGTAAAGAGAGAGAAAGAGGAGGGAGAGAGGAAGAGAGGGGGAGGGAGAGAAACAGACACACACACACACACTATATTTAGTAAAAAAAGGATAAGAAATCACGAATTTGTTATAAATGTATTCAACTAAGTCATTACATAAATAAAATGTGAGTAAATAAATATTATATACAAAATATTCGTGGTGGTAAAAATGACAAGGGATATCTATTTTAAAATTATACTTTTTAACGACAATACTATTTATGTTTCAGTCGTTCAATTCTAGGTCAAAAGTAATTTCTTTTGGGCCATACATGCATTTCTTTTTGCAGAACCAGTATATTTTTATTCTAATGTATATAATCTTTATTTCCAGAGTAGTAATATCAGAAACAAATCATTTTGAAACACTCAACAGAATTCTCTAAACATTAAAAGTTTGAGTCATAATCATAATCAACGTACAATCAAAACTATAACAGCTGCAAACTTACAATTTTTGGGGTACCTTAATACCATTAAATAGAGGAGCACTACGGAAGGAGTTTGCAAAATATTAAGTTTAAGAATTGAAAATGGTCAAAATAAGGGGGTTCATTCCCAGCCATAAAACAGCTGATTTGAATCAAAAGCTGAGCAACACAATTCTAGCTGTGGCCTATATACTAAATCAACACACGTTTGTTGAATGTATTTACAATAATTACCATATTAACCAACTTAGAAAATTTAGTATCAGTTAATTATTTTTCACAACCAATAGGTTTTTTAGGTTAGGTTGACAAAATAAAAACAAATACAAAGGAAAAATCAACGAAAAGGATTACTGCATTACAATTGAAACATCTGTTGTTACATATTACAAATACAACAGCTGATTTGGATCATTATCAAAACACAATTTTAGGTTAGGAAGATACTGAACACACGTTTCTTGAAAGCATTTAGATTTATTTCAATAGCAACTAAATTGGCAAATTTAGAATCAGGTAATTATTTGTAACAACCAACATCTTTTTTTAGGTTAGGTGATAGCAAAGACAAACAACGAAAAGGCTTACGGTATCATAATCCAATCACCTATCACTATTAGGCCAATCGGTAGAAGTCAATTTAGACCAAAAGATCCAGTAATTTACAATACGGCTGATTTTTCTTTTGTGAGTACATTAAAGTATATAGATTAACATACAAAAAAAGTTTACCAGTCTATCAATTTCCCAAAGTCGAAAAAAAATCGATTATCATTTTTTTTTCGATTATCCTTAATATTTTGAGCTGGGATGAAGATAGAGAAAAATAAAACATACCCGTGTAGGGGAAGTATTTTTAAATAAAAAAAGGTCATTTGTACTTCTTTCTTCCGAGCAATGGTTTGTCTGGAAAAAATTCGATAATGCAGGTATGTATTTTGCAGGAGGAAAAATCACTAAAAGTTGAAATCTCATTCATATATGAAGCGTTGGCTCATTATAAATTGGCTAAATTTTAATATGTCGAATTGAAACTTGACATACTAGTTAGAATATGTATTTTAAACATTTATGCTGAGTCTCAGCTTGTTATCTTGAAAATGACCCGATCTAGAGCCACTTGACTTATCAATGGGTTTCTCGATTTTAGGAGTACCGGACCCACGAACTAATTTCAATCTATTCCAGTTTCGTCAATTTTTGGAATATCAACATCAAATTTGTTTTACAAGTTGAGTACACCAGTATAAATGTTCTTAGTAAGTATGAACGATTTTTTCATGTTATTTTTAAAAACGAGGCGCTTGAAAATAGTCTTCTGATTTACCTATCTCGTTTTAACTATAACACCTTTGGATTCAACGATTCCATTTTCGACATTTTTGAACATATCGATTTAAAAATTGGTACAGAAGTTAAAAACACAATAGTTTCTTGCTATACTTATTTTAAAAACTATATTTAAAAAATTGACTAATCTGCAGCCGATTAACTCAAGCGTTTTGATAAACAATTTAAAAAGGTCTAAAATTAAACTTTTTTAAGTTACTTGTGCTTTGAAAAGTAAATAATGAAAAAGGTTTATACTCCTTGATCTTGTTTGAATATATATATTTAACTTGTAAAAAAACTTTCAGGTTGATATTTTGAAAATTTTCTAAACTGGAGCTGTTTAAAATGAATTGGTGGGTCCGGTACTCCTAAAATCGAGAAACCCATTAATAAGTCAAGTGGCTCTAGGTCGGGTAATTTTCAAGATAACAAGCTGAAACTCAGCATAAATGTTTAAAATATATATTTTAACACCTATACCAAGTTTCAATTCGATATATTAAAATTCAGCCAATTTAGAATAAGCCAACACTTAATATATGAATAAGATGTCCCCTTTTAGTGATTTCCCCTGCTGCAAAATACATACCTGCATTATTGCATTTTTTCCAGACAAACCATTGCTCGGACGAAATAAATACATATGACCGTTTTTGTTGAAAAATACCTCCTCTACACGGTGGTATTTTTTATTTTTCTCTATCTTTACCCCAGCTCGAAATATTAAGGATAATCGAAAAAAAAATGATCATCTATTTTTTTTCGACTTTGGGAAATCGATAGACTGGTAAACTTTTTTTATGTTAATCTACATACTTTAAGGTACTTATAAAAAAAAATCAGCCGTAGTGCAAATTACTGGTAGTTGTAACCTATACCGACTGGGCTATATTTAAATTATGCCTGCTTTATTCTTTACTGAGCTTATTTGATTAGTTTGAAATATTGCTTTACAGCATGGTTATATTTTATAACTTGAAAATTCTAAATTAAATTTAAAAATCTCTGTCTTAATAAATCTCTTTGTATTTGCTTCACCGCGGGATTGGTGAGCAAAGCTAGCAGAGGGTGGAGCCCTCTAGTACACATACACACACACACACACACACACACACACACACACACATAAATAGACATTAAGTTTGATGCAAATTAAAATTTCCATTAAAAAAAAATTATCCTTTGTTTTTAGGGTAAACATTATGTCATATACATTAAATCTAAATAAAATGGGACATTAAAAGGAGTAAGAAAAAATTTAAGAAAGTTAAATTCCTCACAGTGTGAAGAGTTTCAACAATGGAAATCCTTAGAAAGAATCTTCAACCTCCTGCTGGGAATTGGGAACATCCTTGAGAAGAAAGGCATTGTTTAATACTGCTCTATCAACAGGTTCTTCTAACTTGGCAGCACGGTGGCAGGTCGGCATTCATTATTCTGCGGCAACCATACAATTAGGTCAATTGCTTCGGTGTAATAACAATGGCTACCTTACAATAACAATTATGCCTTTACAATATAAACTCTACCGGAATGTTTGGTTGTACAACCGTTTGATGTCGTACTGTTCACAAATTGTACGGAACTAATTACGTTCTTCGATTATTTAGCGTTGAAACACTAAAAAGAGAAATAGAAATTTAAATTTACAAAAATAAAAAGCTAATAATAGTAAGTAAACAGGTTGTGCAATTAATAAAAATAAAAACATTCATTAGATGTTGAAAATTTGAAGATACCAAGTAACTGAATGTATGTGCTTATTGATTTTGATTATGCAGTCACTAGCACAGTATATAGTTTATAACTTATACTGATTAGTTGATAAAAAAAAAACAATAAAAAAAGTTTCTTCGAATGAGGTAGATTATGAACGATATCAATGAAGTTCTTTATTACAGACCCTAGAACATGAATAGGGTAAGTCAAACTAATCCACTGGTTAAAATGTTACGTTTACTGTAGTTTCGGTCTTCGTAAGCCCATCATCAGATCCAAATAGGTTTTAAGATATCTAAATCATGAATCGCTCGGTTCATGTGGAGTTCCTTTTTGTTTTAAACAATGATGTTTACAGTTTACATACATAAATACTAAACTATCAAAATGATGTTAAAAAAAAAACTGAAATTCAATTTTAAATATTTTTCTGATACTTTCTAAGCTCCTTCGGCTAATTGTATCTAAAACGTGTTATAGTAGGTTAAAAGTCACGTGATTCCTCTAAAATTTACACTAATTTTATAATAATTAATGTCTGGTCAAGGAATAATAATTATGATAAAGATTTTACCGAACATGGGAGTATATATGAAATATATTATGATGCACATACGTTATTTTTGATTGCGGGATGTTATAGGAAAAGTCGTAGCTCTTTGGAATCTAACAACCATGGGACAAAGAACACTCCTCACGAAAATCACAAGAGGTACAATAACAAAGGAAGCAAAAGGGCACAATTAAACTTAAGATTGACGTTTTAGTCTCCAATGCAGAAAATTATTTCAGAACTGTAAAGTATAACAGGTTAGCTTGTGTGACAAAAGTAATGATGCTCAAGGGACTTTTGGTTTAGGCTGCGTACTTTGAATGTCAGTTAGTGACCACTTAGAGCTACGTAAAGGAAGATAGAAAATATAAATACATTGAATTCAGATTTGTTTTAATTTTAAAAATATATGGTCACACATTTTAAATACTAATATTTATTTTATGAGGAATTAGGTTCGTTAATACATCTTTGATTACTCGTGTTTTCTCATGCAAAAACTATACAACTGCATTCTAAACCAAAAGCAAACAAGTGTCCAAATAAGAAACTCTTTATTACGAACAATTCTTCCATAAAAAATGCCCTTTATCGACTCAAGAGATCCCTGTTTCAATAATCCACCTTGCTTAAAGTGAAGTGTGTATTTCACGCGTTGTACTCAGACCCGGAAGTAGACGCGGGCAATTTTCATATCATAGCACCATTCTGCCATGACGTCACATCCGTTTAGAGGGAGGGAAAGAAAGAGAGACATTTAATTAAGGTAAGTTTAGAGAGTGAAAAAATAAAACAAGCTTGCTTCTAAGGGCGAGGGGGAGAAACGGGTACTGGAGGGAGGGTTGTCACGGTTAATATCAAATGTGGTGGTTAACGATTTCATGCCAGATTTCATATTATGCATTTTGACAGCCTTATTTTCCGTTCAGACCTGGTGTAGACGAATCCTGTAACGGATTCGGTAACGAAATGTTGGAGCGATACTTGTGCTAAACTCGATTAAACAACAGTAGATATTGCAGAGTTACTTTTGTGTAAGCGAATAATAAATTTGTAATCAGTTCTTTAATTTAAAATATTCAAGTTGAATTAAACAAATTTGCTTAATTAATATAATAATTTTAGTTCACATAAACACTACCAAAATGTTGTTAAAAAAACTGAAATTAAATTTTAAATATTCTGATACTTTCTAAGCTCCTTCGGACCAATTGTATCCAATACGTGTTATAGTAGGTTAAAAGTCACGTAATTCCTCTAACATTTACACTAATTTTATAATAATTAATGTCTGGTATAATAATTATGATAAAGATTTTACCGAATATGGGAGAATATGAAATATATTATTATGTCTAATCAATGCCGTTTGTTGCGTCCTTTTATCTTAACTAGGAACTAAATTGTACAAATTATAAGCCAGACTTTTTTCTCACCCTGTTTGTGTCAAAAAGTAAATAAATATTTATAAACACACTTAACGTTCCAAACGATTATTGAATATTAATTTTTACAAGAAACTCTTTAAAATGATATTCGGTAGATTTTAAAGTAACAGCTCTCATAACTTGTAACACCCTATTTCGCGAAGGGTAGTAGACGTCCAGGAAATAGACTTTCACCCTCGACTTCCTTAAGACGTCCTTATCTCTGCCACATCAGCAACACGCCATCCCACTTGTTTTATTGCTACTTTTTCGGATGTTATTCTTTATTTTAAATGTTTCTTATCTTCCGCATCAAACAAAATAAAAGAATTTACAGCCGAGGATGGCGGAAGTAAATTATATAACAATTATAACAAGTTTAACTGTTTCCTTTTTTCCTGCATCCCCTTGCCCTTCCCTGTAACGGCTGGGTAATTTAACATTAAGTCGAGTATATTTGTTATGTCATATCTGATAAAGTGGAACACGGAGTTTCAAAAGTTAAAATAATTGCCATGCTGAAAACATCATTTATTTAAAGATGGAATAATCTTACAGACTGAAATTTTTAACTCATAATATATATTAAAAAAGTACTTGCATATAGGGGCTTTGTGAAAATTAGGTTTTGAGTGTAATTGTATTGAAATTATCATTTAGTTTATTCCTTCCAAATAAATGAATTATTTAACAACACTAATCGATTGGAACCACACAGCCATCCTTTCCAGTACTGATAGCTAATAACATTTCGTTATTTGTTCAGCTATAATTCGCTGCATAATACTGCATTTCATAAAATATTTTGGCCTACAGTTTACACTCTTAATTTATAATAAAAACATTCTCATAAGATAGAAAAAAAACCAATAATCTAAAGAATACATGACATAAAAGAAAATGTAGAAACATAATGAGATATATGAACATATAACAAAATTTCTTATAAATAAACCTACATTTTTAAATCTAAAATTTGGAGCGGTGAGACGCAGTGGTTAGCACGGTCGTTCAAGTTTGCTACAGTTAGAGGTTCGAACATAGTTATTGACATTGGGTGTAGAGCGCTACGCTATTCCCCTATATTTTATTAGTATGTGCCATAAAGTACACAACAAAAAATCTTAAAATCACATATAAGAACTCTTATTCTAAAAACTCACATAACCTATATGGTACCATTTAGTAACTTTCGTTAAGAACATTGCACAAATTTATCTTTATGTATTATATCTTCAATTATCTGTAAATTTTTTATTTTATACATTCACTTTAAAATTTTTTAAAAACTCATTGTATTTGTATCCAAGTCACAAATGTGAATAAAAAGAATGATTTCTTTTTTTCCGTCTATGTGACTTTATTATTTGTTTAAAGTAATTCACTTACTTGAACATGACGCGTTTCGGAACTTTATTCCATCCTCAGATAGTCGCTCTAGTGAGGTCGTTAGCACATTAAAATAAATACATATACAAAACAACACAAACACATCTAAACGCGCACAATAACACATAAAATATATTTCGTGTGTGCACACCGTCGAATACAACCGGACACTGAGTACGTCGGACCCCTAACATGAATATCTTTCAATGTTTGTTTTTCTTATCTATTGCTATTGCCTCGTCGTACATCAAGTTGGAATGGAAGTTCAAATGTTAACATAAGCCCCGGACTTGTTTTCTGCGCTTTGTAAATTTCATATTCTTCCAGCGCGTCCATTTGTTTACTTTCTTACATATGTGTAATGGCTGGAAATTGTTGTCACAATTTGAATATGAATGGTTGTGCTCCATAATGCGGCGAGCGTAATTAGATTTACTATTGGTACCTTTGTTACTAGGTAGATGTTCCTTGAATCGTGTTTTAAATTGTCTTCCGGTTTGACCTATATAGAAACATTCGCAATCATTACAATTGATTCTGTATTGTCCTGATTTCTGTTCTACTGGGATTGTTTTTTGTTTGTTTTAATTTTATTCCTAATGTTGTTAGAAGTACGGAACGTCATGGTTATATCCAATTTGTTCAATACGTTAGTTAAGATGTTAGGTAAAATTACTCCGTACTCCGTGGATCTGTAGGCTATATTATTTTAATGTGCTAACAACCTCACTAGAGCGAGAATCTGATGATGGAATAAAGTTCCGAAACGCGTCATGTTCAAGTAAGTGAATTTTTGTTTTATAAATATTTTATTCAACAGCTGTTTTCAAGAATCGCAATGGAAATCGTTAAATCAGCAGGTAAATAAATACACATTTTTCCAAATTAAAAAAATCTTTAAACTAAATTCCTACCAACACAATAAATAAAACAGATGTAAGCAACAAAATTTGATGTCCAAGTAGTATTATTCAGATATTGTTTGGATGTGGATCTAAGAACCATTCTTGAAGAAGGTTAACATTATGTCCAAACAATTAATTGCTTAGTCACTAATTGCGTTAAAAATAACAGTTTGAAAAGTAACAGTGATTTCGAAACATTAAAAGAATGAATGGATTGAAAAACGAATTGTAATTGGGAAAAATAATGACCTTTAAAACGTAAGGTGGACACAGGCGTTTTCTCGGACAAATAATGAAGAGTAAATTTTAAAATGATTTTCCAAAAATTGTCACAATTACATTTTAATTACGTTCGACTTAAACATATTACCTTTCCGTTTTTCGTTATAAAAATGTGAGTTTTTTTCGTTATCTCATCTCCTGGGTAAACTTATAGTGGCCTTCCGGCATGGAGTCTGTTAAGAATATTTTTATATTTTAATTCCCGCGATAAAGCAACATCTGATTTTTCATTATGTTCTCTCCTGTTATGGTATATTCAAGGTCGTATCGGGATAGAAATATTTAGTTTTTTTTAAATAATTTCTGGTGACCTACCTCAAATAGCTTCTAAGACAAATTAATTAAAAAGTTAACATGTTTTCGTTTCTATAGCTTCATCCGTGGGTGTTTTAAGGTATTGGTATAGTACAAATTTGTCGTGGAATCGGGAAAGCAATGTATTAAATTTCTGACGCCATGCCGAATTGGCCCTATAAACTAGTTTGAAGTTTTTGGTTTTATGATATAGTTCAAACATTTTTGGATAGTAAACAAGTTTAGTTGTTTCGAATTAGGTAACATTAGGCCTACGTTTTGTGGAATTGAAAATAAACTTGTTTTTTTTATCATAAAGTATCAAATTTGGTTTTAGTGAATCCGTTTTATCTCCATGGGTTTTCGGCTTCTGAGATACAAATAGTCTGTCTGCTGTCTAGACAGAGCGAGATTGAAACAGAAAGCTCAGTGAGTGCTTTGGTTAACTGAATTCAAATAAATTATGGTTCAATGTAATTTTACACAAACTTATGGTTGTTGTGAAAATCTGTTAGAGCATTTCGGAGAAAGGATCATTACTGCAAGCACAACTGCTATAAATCCGCCCATGCTTTAACGTACGAGGCAAGATATGGATTGCAGATTCGATGTCTACAGAATTAACTTGAGTAATATTTTTATTAAATATAACAACTATTAGTTTTTGTTTTTACTGTATAACAAAAAAGAAAGAGGAAATCAAAAGATTACTTTAACACGTTAATGAACAATATTGGAATACAAATTTTTTCAAAATCTAAAAATAATTAGTTTTTTTTATTAGCATGTTTTATTTAGCAAATATGTTAATTTAGCATTAATAATAGAAAGAAAATTTAGGAATTATTGAAAAAAGTATTTGGGTAGTAAATCGTTCTATCTTCAAGTCATGTGTAAGCTTTTCTATAGTTTAAAAATTTGAATTATTGTTTACTGTAATTATTCTTGTGCGTATTTTGCAGTCTCACATATAAAATAACTATATAAATAAAGCACTAAGCTAATATAGAATTATTTTCACAGTGTGTTTTCCATTAAGTTCGGCAAAGTTTGAGCTACTTGGAAGTGTAGTTATGTTCAAGTTTGCCTGATACCCAAACAGATTAATGAAATATTTGTTCAGTGCGATTCAAGTTAGCATAACGCGAGGTTTGGAATCATTAGACATACAATATTAGCTTATATCAGGTGATAGTAGTTTATACAGTACTGCGCTTGGTACTAGCATAGAATACTATTGAATGCAAATAAGTATAAATTAATAATGAATTGTGTTGAAGAAAAGAAATGCAAGGAATTACATTGTGAAAAAGATTTGTATTTAAATGTATACAATATTAATTTTAATGAAGGTTACAGAAAATAATCACTGCATTTGAAATGTCTATATAATTTTGAGTCAAGGAGGCTACTCCGGCTAGCAAATTTCTGTACATTTTCTAATACAAAAATTATTTTAAAAGTATTGGTTAAGTTTTCACCAATAAAGGCCGTTAAATAAAAGACTGTGTGAATTCATGCATGTATTGTATCTCAAATAGCATAGAGGAACCAAAAAACACACACTTTATATCTTAAAAAAAATATAGGAACGAAAAAGAAGGAAAAAAAAACCACATAATACATAAAAAATTGCCTAATGTGAAATCTCATCGCATATGATAAATATAAAGCATTGACTTTAATATCGTTTAAAATGAGCTACAACTTACCAATTTTGAAGTTAGAAAGTATTTCTTGTTGCATTTAGGTACACTAGTTTGCATTCTAAAATAATCGATATAAATACAAATGTAAATGTTCGTTTATTCAAAATCTAAAATCATCGAAAGTTTCTCACCGATTGCTTTTAAATTTGGATACACCATTGCATTCGAACCCACGAGTGTTTTTAGATACTTTTTGCAAAACAGCGGTCTCTGTTGGATATAAAAATGACACAAATTATACTAATTATTTTACGGCAATGAGAGCGACATAATAAATATTAATTAAATATGTTTATACTTGGTACATTTATAGGCTATTTGATATAATATCTTCATTAACAGTTGATTTCAAAATTTTAAACAATTATTTGTATTTCTAACTTTTTAGGTTACTTTTGGTTTAAGTGTAGACATGAGCCTTGCTGGTTCTATTAACCTTTATTATATCTGCTATTATAAAATATATGAACTAATTAGATTTGTACCTTTAAAATTATTTACCATCTTAGCTTTGAGGTTATTCTTAAAAGTTACACCTTTATTATAAATGAAAGATAATATATGTGTGTTGAAGGTTCTATCGGGGTTGGCATGTGGAGCACGCAGGGGTCTTCCAGAGTTATAAATAAAATGATATTTTTATTATAACATTTATATAACCAGTTTGTATACACTAGCAAAGAAAGAAAGTAGTATTTGTTAATATTTTATACTAGCCAAACTAAACTTAAGAAAGCCAAGATGAAAATAGACCTATAGTTCGTTCAGCGAGTGTTTGCAGTTAATCGCTACCTATGACGGATGACAGGGAAAGATATGGACAATTAAAAGCTCTTAATAAATGTTTTATTAAGTCACATGTGTATAAATTTAAAATTTAACTGAAAAAAACCATTAAAAGTATAAATTAAAAACTTCGAAATGGCCACAGAACACAGCGATTTACTGCAAACACTCGCTGAACGTACTATAATTACTTTATCACGTAAGATACAAGAGACCCGTCCTTAAAACGGACGAAATTTAGAGGTCATTTAGATGTTTGAAAGGGTTGTTGAGACATTGACAATAGAACAAAAAGAACTGTACGAAACGCGAAACACCAACAATTTATTCAGAGCAAAATCAGAGGAAAGAAGTGATTTCAACACGTTTAATGCGTATTGCAAAGGGGTACATTGAATAGATGTGACAAGGGAGTGCACTGCAAGAATTATGCGAAGGGTGTCGCGGAATGTGGAGACGCTACTGCCGCCCTCTGAATTATCTATCTCGTAACCCTTTTTTACAACCAATCAGGGAGCAATAAAAAGCAAAGTGGCCTGTGATAAGTACTTCCTCACTCAACCCCCGTTAGGCTTGTCACGCAGAAAAATACTAAGAATAATAGAGGAAATGTCATGAGAAATGCGTTCAGCTTAACTGGCTTTGTTCGGTTGAAAGGGATGGGGTTGGAAAGAAAGATCGAAATTGTTACACTTTTAAAGAAATGAACGAAAGCATCGTGTTTATCACTAGGTTAAATAAATGTAAACTAATTGTTGTCAGTTTCAGTTGAAATTATATTTGTATTTCTTAGTTTTGACCCGGGATTCAAAGCTATAACATTTCGATAATCTTATTAAGGGAAGTAGATAAAACGATTTATTTCAAAAAAAGAAATTGAAATGAGTTTATATTTTTTTTGTAAAATAGTATCAATAATAATAACAATTAATTAAGTTATACCTCTTGTTTAAAAGCTAGAACCTTTTTTGACTTTACTCTTCTTTTTTTATGCCAGTTAGACTAATAACAATAACAGGTTCCGGACACCACCAAGAATTAATTTCGAACTTCAGCAACTGTTTCGTTGTTTCCAACTTTAAGCAACTAAAATTAAGTTGCGTTTGTGTTACACGTTATCTAAAATTAAGTAACGACTCTTTTAAATCATACAGTAATACGTGATAATACTTTAACAAAAATATCAAAGCTACCTATAAAACAATGTTACGGCATTATATTGAATTCATTTACATATTAATTAAATAAATGGATAAAAGTTGTATTAATAGTTAGGATGGAAGTAATAATATTTCCATAAAACAATTTTAAAAGCACAATTAATAACTGTATGTTGTTCATTACAACATCGTTTATATTTAATTATGCAGTACTTGTACAAATACAACAATGAACAAACCATTAAACGATGACACATAAATCCATCAATAGACCACTTTCCATAAGCTAGAATATTACTTGTAAACAATAACACTCTTGTATTTATTTTTAACCATAAGCATACAACAGTCAATTTTAAAAAAAAAAAAAAAGAAGAAAAAAAGTTAGTATGAAGTTCGTAGAAAACAAAATTGATTACATTTTACTACCAATTTACCTTTAAAATCATGTTTGGCATTCATGTTTATAGGGCAATATCGTATGTTAATTTGATAACTTGCTATTTTTATTATTTTATTTTAAAGGTACAAGTTATAAAACATAGTTCATAGATGTACATGAACAAAGTGAGGTGTATTATAAAAGCGAATCATCCAAATTTGGTAAAAGATTATTAAAATAATTAAATAGGCTATATGAAATTGCTTGGTCATGATAAATATAAGCTTATTCAATTTATCGAAAATGAGGAATTTTCTTTAAAAACTAAAGTAAGAAAAGCAATAAGATTAAACATTACACGAAACTATCGAAACAACATTGTCTTGTTTTTTGTTGGATTTAGTTTGGAATTTGTACATTTTATAAATTGTGTTATTACTTTTTACCCGTGCGTAAATACATTTATCCTACAAATTTAAAACTTCATTCATTATTACAGATAACAATATCTGTCCATATAGTTAGAAAACTTGCTTTACCGGAGAACTTTGTACATATGTTTAAACTGATTTCTATGCCAGAAAAAAAAGAAAGAAATACGGACATTTTATGTACAACACATATTAAAAAACTATATTTTATTATATTTTATAATCTGCCTTATACTGCAAGTAAAAGTTTAATTTTCTGCACATAAATACAGAGACTGTAGACTCACATAAATTTAATGGTTTAACGACACCAATTTACAGCTAAAAGGATCCATACACAATGTAAAACAAATTTTTAATTACTTAACTTGAACGAGGCTTCGGGCTTTATTTACCAAGTTAGTTATTTTTGTGTTAAATTCGCGGTTAACTGGTTAGAGGGGGATGAATTAAGAGCGCCAGGAGCATCCTCTGACGAAATGGGAATCAATTTCGCGCCCAATTGTTTCAGTCACTCAGGGTTGCATACAAGGGTGGAAAGGGTAAGTTAATAGTTTCAACACCATTGATTCGTTACAACAGACACACGACTTAGGATTATTCGTGTTATTCTCGATGTTAAGTGAATTAGTTATATATTGTGAGCATGTATGTAACTGTAAGTAATTGGTATGTGTGCTTTAAATAATAATTAATTTTTTAAATTAAATTCAATATATAAAAAAAGAAAAAAGAATTTGTCGGTTAATGGGTATAGTAAAATATGTTTTAAATAAAACTTTAAAGTAAACTGACTGTATGAAGGACCTACTAAAACTCGCTTAAAATACCTAAACTGATTTTTGACATGTAAACTAAATCAAATGAAAATAAATTTAAAGAGTTTTATGAAGCTAATGACCTAAACTAGACATACTATACTAAGTTTCGGCTTCAAATTTATTCTTTAATTTACAGTTTAATTTATTATTGCATTTACTGTTGTTTTATTTTTAATGGTTGAGAGAGTGTAAATCATAAAGGCTTTCATAAACTGTGAATTTTAACGAAGATGTTCACTTTTAGAATCACCTTCAAGCCCTATAAAAAAATCCATTATTCTAACTGACATAACGTAAATACACTAATAAATACAAAAATATATTTAAATATTAGAATTATGGTTTCTTTTACATTGAATAAGTACAAGACCAAATAATTTATAAAGTAGCAGACGAAGAATAAACAAAATAACAAGAAAATGGTAAGAAATAGAAAAGTCTCAAAATATCAGTAATGTCTAGTTAATGTAATCGTTAAGATGATGCCAAAATAATGGATATAACCTATATAGCTGTTTCTTCCACAACGTTTTGTCTCGAATTCCGCCTTTCTTCAAAACCGATTACTGCAGGCTCCTAAAATATTTCTCG
Source organism: Philaenus spumarius (assembly GCA_018207615.1). Lineage (NCBI taxonomy): Eukaryota > Metazoa > Arthropoda > Insecta > Hemiptera > Aphrophoridae > Philaenus > Philaenus spumarius. Next base: position 304,181 of record JAGFPH010000215.1, on the reverse strand, counting down.
TTTCAGTAAATACCGTATCACAAGTAAAGACAAACGCAGAAAGACAATAAAACGGAAAGATTTACGCTCTGAAAACATTGCTATAACAAGTAGAGTAGTAAAACAGAAAGACTATCTGACCAAATATTTGACGAGGGAGGGTTAAGGATACTTGACTGAGATGGCCGCTGTCCATTGCTTAATTAAATAGAACCCGACTCCGTCACCTCACTTACTCTGTTTGCCATTTCACTTAGTTCGTCCATAGTTACACAAGATAACATTCTCGATGATTATATTTAACAGAATAAACACTTTACTCGAGTGTCTTGCAGTTTAACCAGTTTAGACAATACCATGCATTCAAGTTATTGTCAAATGTTCTAATAAAACTAATTCCTACAGTTATTTGAAATGTTACAGCAGTTCTGTTAATATGCATAAAAAAATAATTCGTTAATTTAAAACAATATTGTTATAAATTAAATAATTTAGAAAAAATGTGTATTGTTTATATTTGGTATGTATTTATTACGTAACTATAAAATATTACAAGGATACGATTGCTTATAGTGAGTTAACTTAAAACTGCTTATCAGATTTTGATCAAATATTTTCTGATTAGTTGAACATCGCCTTCCGAGTAGAACTCAATTATTTGAACATTTTCTTTCAAAATAGAACCAAGCAGTCATCGAAAACTAAACAATTGTAAAAAGCTGTAATTTTGACTCCGATTATACATTGATAAAGCCCAATGATCCAGAGACAGAAATGAGTAGCTTCTAAAAGCAATTTTAACTGCTGGAAAATAGATGGATGGAAGTGACTATATAGGCTATTTTTACTGCGTCAGTCTAAAAAAGTGAAGCAGTATCAGAACCGTACTGCCTGAAAGTGGACTGGTTCCATTTTTACGGTTTTTTTACTACTTCTAGTCTTTAATGTTTAATTACTTAACATATTTTTATTAAAGTGTTCGAGAAATATTGTGTAATGAAACGTGACGGTGAGTTACTAGAAGTGATAAAATGTTCGATATTATGTCATCCTGTAGATAAAAACCAAAATACCAAAATTAAAGTGATAATGTAAATTGTAGAGAGCGGATTATAGCGGTTGTTTTACTGTTTTTCAAAGCAGTAAATTCCTGTTTGTAAAAAAAAAAATAAGGAACACAGTAAACAGAAGAAGTTTTGACTGTGATAAAATATATAAACACGCCAGTCAAAGCACTTATCTCTGTCTATTATACTGTAGTTTTCTTACAATAACCTCTTTCATCTTATTGCGGAGACATCAACTCAGAATGTTACTTGATTTAGTATATAGAACGTTCAGCGAGTGTTTGCAGTAAATCGCTACCTATGACGGATGATAGGAAAAGGACAATTTAAACCTCTTAATAAATGTTGTATTAAGTCACATGTGTATAAATTTAAAATTTAACTAAAACAACGCAATAAAAGTCTAAATTTAAAGCTTCAAAATGGCCACAGAACACAGCGATTTACTGCAAACTCTCGCTGAATATATTATAGTGTTACTCAGATATAACCCTAGTAGTTGATATCAAATGTTTCTTTTTTAATACTAGGTAGGTAAGGTTATTGCTCAATTAGTTTTATGGTACGTTGATAACTTAGTTGTCCTATGTAATAATTTCCTTCAAAAAATTATTCATTCGATTCAGATGAACCTTTTAATAATATACTAAGCATTGTCTTGAGAGTGGCATTGGCCGTTGGAATTGAGACAAACATTTAAACCTACCCTCTGTACCACCCTATTTTACAGAAACTACTGCTGCTAAATGTTAGAGAACATATACTTAAAGAAATATTATATTAGATTCAAATATTTTGTAAAATGTTTTTGGAGCTGGTACTGTTATGTTTGGGAACCGTCACCTATTTCACGGTTTCCCTCCACCAATACCTAATGTATTTCAACTTTGGTTATTTGAATTATGTAATTATTTTAGTATATAAATAAAAGTATTAAAATATAACTGTTAAATTATATTTTTAATAAAATGTAACACACATATGTAATGCACCAAACTCGATAAAATGAGATATAATTTTTATTTATTTTTGGATTTATTGTAATTTACCCCAACGAATTGTATAATTAAATTTTTTTATCAGTTCTACATTTGGGAATACTAAAAGTATAAACATGTAAAATTGTATTAATAAAATATTAAAATTAAGGAACTAGTTGGTTTTGACACACTGAAAGACTGATATGTTGAAGTTGTACAAGTATAATGCACAATCCTAGTATTCATTATAATAGTGTTTATTTTAAAAGGACTTTATTCGGCTTTAGACAATCAAAAATAGATTTGTCTTTCCTATTATTACTCTTCCTTTAGTAAAAAACATACACGGTATATTTGTATATTAAAAAACACACACGGTTAAACAAAAGATATGTCGAAATATTTCCCTTACAATTTCTGTTTAATCAAATGAGAAAATACCAAGCATTTTATTTGATATTTTGAGATGAAATCAAAACTTCTACATACCGCTTAACACAATATAGTTAGCATTTCTGACTCGGTCCTTAATATACATGGCATCAATTAGTACTAAATCATTTGAAATTGAAGTTTCTAGATGCAACACACAATAATTGTACTGTAAATATATTTCATTTCGAGGAACTCAGCTTTTGAAATTAGTTACACATTTGAATAAGTGATATTAGTTCAAGTGTTATAACTAAGTAGCTTTAACAAATATTTGACATACTTCCTTTATTATATGAACTTTTACCCGTATTCACTACGACATTGAACTTCTATTGTACGATAACGAACTTTAAGTTATAACGATAGTGTACGGTAACGATATCAGTTCTTTGTAAGGATATAGGTTTTTCATATTATATAATCGCTGCTTCACGTAAAATATTGAATCATGTTTCATTCCCTGCCTTTTTAATACGAGTCATCTACCATTCAATTGCCCTGACTTGATACAAGCCTAACCTTATACTTAAAGCGTATTCTAGGTAACCTTATGCTTTTACTTAATAGTATTTAGTTATAAGTATATTCTAAGTTTTTATTCATCAAGGCCAGTGCATCCGCACCAGTCAGACCGGTGCAACGGACGATATCTAGCATCTGCTCCAAGCATAACCTTATTCTTAAACAACTGATAGATACCTATATTTTTCAGCATTGCAGACAATTAACTATATTTTTCAGTATAGTAGACAATCATCTATATTTTTCAATAATATAGTAGACAATAACCTAAATTGTTTCATTATAGTAGATAGTCATCTATAATAGTAGACAATCACCTAAATTTTGTCATCATAGTAGACAATCACCTAAACTAGTAGACAATCGCCTACATGTTTTCAGTGTAGTAGACAATGGTTCATATTTCTTCAATATAGTAGATAATTGCCTATATTTTTTCAGTTTAGTAGACAATCGCCCATATTTCTTAATCTATTATACGATTACCTATAGTTTTCAGTATAGTAGACAACCAAATAAAATAGTAGACAATCACCTACATTTTTCAGTATAGCAGACAATCGCCTATATATTTAGCAAAGTAGACAATTGCCTACATTTTTCAGTATAATAGACAATCGCCTATATGTTTCAGTATAGTAGATAATTGCCTATATTTTTTCAGTTTAGTTGACAATCGCCCAAATGTTTTAGTATAAAAGACAATCGCTACATATATATAACCATCCGTCTTACAAAACATAAATTTTTATAATATTTACAATGGTATTATATTCTAGAAATTGGCTAACGTTTTTATGGGGTTAGAGATTGTTTATTGATGGTTTAAACTTTCATTACAATAATCTTTATGTTCTTTAAAATTCCGTAAATGTTTTTCATGATCCGTTGCATTGTTCTGACTGTCTAAGAATTTTCTCCCGAATCCCCAGCGGTAAAACATACATATGTGAAAAAAAACTTTTAATTAGTGATAATTGGTTTTAAGTTATGTTGTATTCATTGGAGGTTATCAAAACAATACGAATTTTTAGGCAGGATTAAACATAAGATTCATAGCTGTCGTACCTGACGTTTGTGTTGAAAATAAAGATCGCTTCCCAAGATTTTTCATGATATAATTAATTTGTAAAATAAAACTTTTTATGTCTAAACAAAAATATATATTTAAGTTTCGTTTACTGTTTTAGGCACATTGAGAATGTAACTCTAAATCTCCGTCTAGAAATATATTTGCATTTTGTAACAAAATTAATTTTATTTAAAGGAAACATTTCTACTTTTTACAATATGTTTAAATAACATTTTTAGAATTACTTTAAACAACTATACACCACAAAGATCTTTAAAACAGTATTGATATCCTTAAATAATTATGCTTCGACTATAGTTAAAACATTTTGACCCGATAAACTTACAGGACAATAATTTTTGTACTGTGCTTATTTTAATGCAATTTGAGTTAAAATAAAATTGTATTTATTACCGTGTCTGAAACAGGGCTCTATAACAAGGGCTATACCATTTTGCTCATTTACGGTCACCCAGTATCGGTCGTCTATGACGTCACTGCGATGTTAACTGCGAAGACTACAGCAGCGGACTCCTTGTGCGCGATGTCATTTACTCGCTGTTGTCACTGGACGGAAAAGCTTCAGTAAAATAAAACTTAGATATTCTTAATCTACATAAAGTACAGATTCTAACATTATAAAAAACTTTTATTTTCACTTGTATTTCGAATTTGAATAATTGAAAATATTTTAGAATTATCACTGACTGACATGGAAAAGTTAATAAGCGAGAACATTTTTTATTATTGAGTTACAAACAAACTTCCAGCGGCAAAGTTGTAGCCAATAAATTGATCTAAACTTGTCAATTCACCGATTTGTGATAAAATGATTACATCATTATGAAATCGTTTTTAAATGAGCGCGAGGCGGTGACACGCCGCCACTCCCGGACTACTGTTGTTTGATACTGGAATATTTACATAATTTAAAAACGATTTCATAATGATGTAATCATTTTATCAAAAATCGGTGAGTTGAAAAGTTTAGATTAATTCATTGGCTACAACTTTCCCGCTTTATTATTGTAACCCAATAATAAAAAATTTCCTCGCTTAGTAACTTTTTCATGTCAGTCAGTGGTAATTCTCACATATTTTCAATTATTAAAATTCGAAATACCTGTTAAAATCCATACTTTATATAGATTAAGAATATCTAAGTTTCATTTTACTGAAGCTTTTCCGTCGAGTTACAACAGCGAGTAAACGACAGCTCGCACAAGGAATCCGCTGCTGTAGTCTTCGCAGTTAACATCGCAGTGACGTCAGAGTGGGACTGGCGGCACATTGCCGAGATCAAAGAAACGGTATAGCCCTTGTTATAGAGCCCTGGTCTGAAAGAAATTGCGTGAGCTTATACATAAAAGCAAATGATTGGTTAAAGAACAGAGGTTGGCGTATATTATTACTCACTGCGTAGATTTTGCCGACAAGGAAAGGACAATTTTAATTTCAATAATTCGACCACGCAGCTGAACCGCTGACGTGAGTTGGGCAAATTTTTAAAATTAAGTTTTACAACGAATATTCTTTTTTAGAGGAATGGTTCGTTTTAGAATATTTCGGGTCCCACGTTTCGGGACGCCAATTCTACAACGAACAACCTTTGTTTTGAATAATTAATTGTGAATTCTTCGTTGGAGAATAAGTTATTTCCACCTACTGGAAGTCTTATAGGCAATCTCACTTTGTTTGGCCTAGGTGAAATAACTATGTGTCGAATATTCAGTTCACTGACTATTCTGACAAAAAACTTTACTTTATACTTCCAGTAATTTATTTTTAATTTTAGCTCAGTAAGAACACAAGTTAATAATTTTACTTTTTGTAAACCTCTGAAGAGTGAGTACACTGGAACTAACCTTGTAAATTGCTTATTTGTGCTTGCAATTATTTTATGAAATTTCACTTTATCAATTCTTAATCTAAAATTCATAAACTATTGGGATATTTGAATATTAGGTGTTTTCGTAAATAATAACCTTTTATGAAACAAAATAAAATTTTAATAATTTCTTTTTTCTATTTTTAAACATAAAACAAAATTCTTGTATTTAATATTTTTCAAATAAAACCAAATAATAACTTTCTTCTCAAATAAATTAATAACTTTTTAAAACTATAAGGCAGAACTAATCTCTTAATTTATTATAGTTTATTTTAATATTTTATTACTCAATTTAATGTAATTTATACTTTAATGAAAATTTGAATTTACGATTTAATGGATTTACTTCTTTAATTAATTACAAATATTTCTTAATCTAACATCCTAAGTAACCCAGTATTTAAAATAAATTTATTTGAATTTACTTCAGGCAATTTAATAGGGACTAACGTAGTTTACGCTTCTACCGACCTTTTCACACTTGTCCAGGCGTCGCGACGTTGTGGTGAAATCCGCGCACGCTGTCTAGTGATGACAAGCTACAGATGTTCCGCGTGCTGATAGAGTTGTCTTGTGGGTGAAGGTGGTGTCCTGTAGGGTTGTCTGGATGTATGATGGATGTCTTCTTAAAGATGGATGTGTTGATGCCGTGTCTGCTATCCCGGTTCGTCTATTCCCTCGTAGCTACAGTTGCATGTCCTGGTGGCTGCCTGGTGGTGTCCTGGAGTCCTGTCTGGAAGCTATACGAATCACTCCATGTATCAGCTGTCCTGTAGGCTATGTTTTTCTTCCAGAAAATCCCAAGTTAGGCCAACTTGTATAGACTAAGTTGCCACTGAAGTTCTTGTAGAGTTAATGCGGTGTCTATTGCTGCATTCCAGATGATAACCGCAATGCCGTTTCTTCTTACTTGTTATAACAATTTAAAGTTTAACGAAGAAAATACTCAGCTTCTAGCACGCTAAAGTATTTTATAAAAAACAAGTATCTGCTCTCGATGCGTTAACTTACATCGCAGAAACAATAAAGCTATGCGTGATGCGTTATGTTACATCGAAGAAATAATAAGCCTCCCGAGTTTCCCCGAGCAATCGTTTATATAAGGTTTTTCGGCACTATTTCATTGCCAACCTAAGCTTTCTCCACTGTATTTCCATAATGCTTTAAAATCCATTTTCTCGCCAATTTCAAACTTCTAGTCTACGTAACTTTTCATCCTGAATTTTATTATAATTTTCTCATAATTTTGTAACATGATTTAGCCTTTGTTTTAATTAAGTTTCTATTGTTTCTTTGAGTACGCCCCTTTTCGTAAACTGGTCACCCTGTTCTCCTTCCATCAGTCTCGTCTTTGGACCTCCCCTCTACCGTCTTGCGTTCTTATCTGGCTTCCCTCAGTTTTGTGCTATGGAAATCCTTTTTCCATGTAACTCTTCCAGGGTTTATCCGATTTTCCTGAAACTGACATCATTTTCCTCAGCTCGTTGTTACCTTTCCACACGAACTCGAGTGACGTTCGTACGACTCCTGGTTCGCGTACACGACCCGCGCGCGTTTTTCCGCGGCGATTTTTCCCGGAAAAGTCTTAATTTTACACTTCTTTCGGTTTTTCTTTTTCCACTTTTCTTGTCCATTGGTTTTCATTCACTAGCCGGATTTTCATCTCATTTCTGCTTCTGGTTGTCTTGCTGTGAGGTTAGGGACTTCAACGATTTTTCACAAACTAGGGTTTTACTTTACTCCCGAAACATATTTCAAATACTGGATCATTTTTACATAACTACTTCGTTTGCATACTATTTACTATTTTGAATTGTTAAAAGTTTGAGTTTAAATTTTCCATTAGCTGTAAAGGTGCAACTTCTATCACCTTTTCCCTTTTATAAATTTTCTAGTTTTTCTTTTACATTATAAATTACATTTATTAACACTAAAACTTGTTTTAGTTAGAATTTAAAAAACTTTATTTTTAACCTACTTTCTTATCCTTTAAACTTTATGAATTACCATTAACTTTTTTATATGACAAAATTTCGCTAAAACTCATTTCACCTTTATTTTAGGCCTTTTTAAGAAAAGCCTAAAAAACCTTTTCTTTTTTAAATTAGAGGAATTTTGAAAATTTTCTCATTCTTTGAAAGCTCGTATCTTACGTAACTTTATGATTTTTATATATCTAATCCTGCAGTAAATACACCCGCGGTTAGCGTAATGCATTTCCCGAAGATTTTTATTTTTTATTCAAATCTTGGATTTTGGCTTCCCGTAGGAATCTTTTAAGTAATTTTTATAAGTTCCCAATCCTTTTCAGACAGGCAGGGTCCAAAAGTTTAATTCTACCCGATAACAGACCGCCCGCGTATACATGCTGATCTCGTGACCTACATTTGGCTTTAACTCCCGGCAAGTCCATATTATTCAAACTTACAAAATTAATTGCAAATTTAAACTCAAGACCTACAACGAGTTTTGTCCGTTGTA
>JAGFPH010000215.1:274038-290754 GCA_018207615.1 Philaenus spumarius | reverse complement strand
ACACCCAAAAACGTGTTCTAGGGACCATGATTGGTGCTCATTTGCTACTCCCGACCTTAGGTCTTACCATAAGGGCCACTGCAATAGCTCATTTTTCCTGTGGAAATTCGCTAATAAATCTGAAACAGTTGAATGATATCCTATGTTCGATCACATCCAACACACACATTTAGCCGTTTTTGTGTGTAGTATCCTTATGTGCAGACGTATTAATTATTTATAAGTAAAATTTACTGTTGTATAACATTCATTGAGTGAATTTATTTAGCTGGCCCGTAGATGTAGTTGTAGTAGTGAAACATGTAATAAACAATAAATGTTTTTTTCTTCTTTCTAATAGAGGCACTTATTATATTGTTTATGCTAAACTCACTGAAGGAATAAATAACCAGAGCAGTATTGTGTTTTTTGTAGATTCCCAAGCAATCGTGCCACTTACCGGCAATGCTCCTACAGACTACCATCAAATGTCGAAGTATGTTACCTTGATAGTGATTAGAGCTAGAGTGGTTATGAATGAACGGTTAAACATGATAGATTTAACAAGACCAAAAACTTTCGTAGAGTGCGTCAACTATCAACTCAAAGAAGCGTAAGTTGGAAAAATCTAGGAGTGTCTGGACCTTTCAAGAATCCATTTGAAAGGTGATTGCAGCTTTCGGACCCTGTACAGAGCAAGTCATGATTACCCTCCAAAAGCACTTTACATCTTGTAGCAGATACCTATAAATGTAAATTATGCACGGAAGAAAACATAAGCTGCCCGCATCTCTCTGCGGGATTCTGCCAACCACTATCAATATAAACCAGTTTCGCCTTTACTGAGATGATTGAAGACAAATAAGAAACTTCCCAATAGCTGGAAATGGCTAAGTATTTTATAATTAGTTTAGTATTTGTTTTAAGTCAATTGGTGTTGTTAATTGCGAATTGAGGAATAATAAAAAAATGTACGAATTATGATAAACGTTAACATATCAGAAAACAATTACAAATTAATTAATAATAAAATGAGCGTACACTTAATTAAATTAACTTATTCATATTTTTAAAGTTTGAAATCCGTATTTTTCAAATCTAGTTGATGTTTTAAAATCCATCATATTTATAGTAAATTAAAAATATTAATTTTTGTCCACAATGAATTACCTAAGTTATGGAATTATAAAAAAACTTGTATTCGAGATTTTCCTCAGGCTGGAAACGAATTACCAACTCCAGTATTTCTGCGGTGAAAGAGTGACAGCCGTCAGATGAGCGGGAGGGGGAGGAATTAGCAGTGAAACTTTGGGGAGGTTGATGCGCGCCGCAGGGCTTTCAAGAAACACACTTGAGGTTTCTGCTCATGGCATCATTTTTTACTTTCCTCTCTCTCTCAACTCATTTATTTTGCAAACCGACTTGGAACTTAACCCTTGGAAAACTTGGCGCTAGCTGGAGGCATTTCGCAGTGGCAACGTTAAGAATGCGCCCCAGACCGCGACAATGTCCTTCGACCACACCAGTCTCTTGTCGTACTTTTATATTTTCAAAGAGAAACCAGTGAGACGTGAGTTAGTAGTAAAAAAATGTAACAATAAACAAAAATGTAACTTATTAAATCATAACTAAATATAATGAACGGGTTGTTCAAAAAGATGTATTGAAATATAAATTAAAGTGAAATGGATATACAAGTTCTGCATGAAAAAAGAAACATACGATTCTAAAAAAACTTTCTGATTCATAAAATACTGGGTTCATATTCTTTAATCATCATCAAAATTTGTAAGTAAAAATGTGGTAAATAACTACTGATCTTGACTTGTGAGAAAGTAACTAGATAAAATAAAAACTGAATACAAACAATTGAGAGATTTTGTGTTATTTTATCTAATCTTTTATTCGAACTTTTGAGTGAATATCAACATCAATAGAAAATTTTAAAAGGGAATTTATAATCGTATGTGAATTATTAAAAAAAATATTTTTGTCAATATGTTATTTTATTTACTATGTCGTAGATATCTAAATGCAGACAAACTTTTATACAGTTCATGTATTTAGATAAATATCTTAAATTCGTTAATGTTGTACTTTAAAATAACTGTAACACTAAATTTAGGTTAAAGCTATTTTTGTTACAGATTAGACTTTTTAAAGCAAGCGTAAACAAGGGTCACCCATCGCCTCCCCCTTTTCACTTGTCATCCCTTTTCAACAACCCTTAATTAATTACAACTGATGGCAAGTCCGTCTGGAGGGGCGCATCGTCACTTCCTGTAACATCTGGCCCTGACTTTCCAACCACCGTGCTGAAACCCTTCTTAAGCATTGCAAAGCTCCCTTAAACATTTACGCCCTTAGATTTTCCATATTTCTCTCCCCTTTTATTCTCGTTGCAAGCAAAAATCAGAGATGATAATTTTTATGTGTAAATTCATTTTTCCAGTAACGTTTTTCCTATTTTGAAAGTACGACATATTTTTAGCTTTGTTGGTTTGGTAATATAGTGTACTACATGATTTGTTTTGATTTCATTTGATATAGTTTAGAAAAGTCATAGTTTTGGTTAAAACAATGTTCTGAAAAAGACATAACGGTGTTTATTTTATGAACAAATTTATAATGCCGAATTATGTTTTTAGTTATATAGTCTCTATTACAAATTTTATAGTTACATCTTTACTTCATAGATTTGTTAGAAATGTTATGCGAAGAGAGTGTCTGAGGATTACGAATACATTGTTTAAACAATAGACTAATACAAACACACAACACAAAATTATTTAAAATTCACTAAACAAATCTAAACATATTTATCATAGGGTAGAAATAATTCAACGAAAAATCAAAGGCATCTCATAACTTTCTGCCAAGCTAAGCGTCTAGATCAAAAAGGACTGCACATTTTTGAATATATATTTTTAAATTCTTGTTCAATTTGAACAAATTGAGTTCAGATTTTTTATTTAAAACCTTAGTTTTGTGGTAATACAACCTATAATTTTAATGTCTTCAAATTGAAACTACGCTATTTATCTTGTAATACAAATTATCGATAAAATATTGTAATTCCTTACAATATACGTAAAATGTATATTGTATAAAGGGAAACAAAGATACTTCGATTCAATGACGCCAATTTAAAATAAATAAAACTTCCCTTAGATGAACGCAATCAATCCATTGTATTTGATGACGTCGACAATCCCCCCTCATTTTCACTTCCTTAAGGGCCAAAGCAGTGATTCGGAAGAAGCTAATGCGCCCGTCATATCCAGAAAGTTGTGATTTTTTGCAACTCGACTCCCTCCGAAACCGCTGGTGACACTGAGCGAAATCGTTTGAAAACGAAGAAAAATGACTGAGAAAATTAGAAAAACTGTTCCCATCTTTTTAATCGGTCCGATGAACTGCAGTCCACCCCTCTAGATGTGCCACTGCTTGATTAATGACTTAAATAGGATGCATACAAAAGGAAAACGTAAAAACAAAAACTTTTTAAACATTTAAACGTGGAACTACTTGAAATTAAATTCTCCAGAGATACTGTTGTGTTTGATCCTACCATATTCTGTTAGTCAGTCCAATAAATGTATTGAATCACTAAATAGTGAAATTAAAGTTGAATATTAAAGAAAGTATTTTATTTTAAATCTACAATAATATTACACAAATTACTCCCGGATTAAACATAACTTCTTTAAACTATGCATTATATAGCTAGGTATGTAGGTCAAATTGGTTGGTTTAAACACCATAATATTTATACTTATTGCCTAAATATGAATTAAAAAAGTATATCCTCAAGCTGCGGGAGAAATGTTGCAATAATCTTAAAGATATTTTAAGCTTAGTTTCAAGAAATGATATTTATTTGTCAATTTAAAATATTTGTAGGTTAAAATACTTTTACAGATCAGCTAAATGAAGATATTTACTGTCGGTAAAATAAACAGCTGTTTACTCAATGAAGATATTTACTGTCGGTAAAATAAACAGCTGTTTACTCTAATACACCAAACTTCGAGGGTGCCGTTCGGGGTTTAAAATTTGTTTTATTTATGTAAATATTATATACTATATTATATTCACAAAAAAATCTACACACTCACAATTTTTACCCATAGTAATTTAAAATTAAAAATGTTTAACAAGACCGTTGCCATGTGATATCTGGATCTGGACAGGTCAGTTGGTTGAAAGAATTTTCCACTTCATTATAAAAATAATAATTTCCTTAATAGAGTAATTTATCTGTTCGTTTATGAGTTTAGATTCTTTGGAATATTAATTTTTGTTAATATATGTGCTTTCTCAATCATTCATGTTGCGTCTTTTCCCCACAATAAATTCCACATTTAATTTTATAAATTATTTAAAATAACTACTAGTAAACTTATAGCCTGATATAATATTACATTATATTTGATAAAGATACACCTTTATATAAATTGATAGTTTTATTAGTATTTTGTGTATTATATCTGTCAGTATGAAACCTGAAACTTCGCAATCAATGTTAAGTAAGTAAGGTTTCTACAATTTCCATAACCTTAGGTCAATGTGTTGGACGAAACAAGATATAATTATTATATTAATATGTGAATATGGAAATTTGTAGTACCTTTTTTTAGTATTTGTTATAGAAGGGGAGGAATTAAACTTACATAATTAACTGTGCATAAGGAGTGCAGAAACAAAAAATTATGTGTATTTGTTGCTGTAAAGACAATTAAAATAAAATAAACTAGGCCTAACCTCAATTTGTGTTTCCAAGTTGGTTATCCGAATAAGATATTTTATCTTTTATTTTATGCAGTTGGTTGCTATGGCAATGATTATAAAAATGTTTCAAGAAACGAATTAAGAATTCCCATACTTATAACGTATTCCAATTGTCTTGAAACTTACTTTTGTGTACTCATCTTAACCATAATTGAGTAACAAATAATATTTACATTTACATCCAAAACAACTTTATTAAACTGGAAAGAAAAACACAATATAAATAAATATTAGCAAATTGGTCTTCTCTTACATACACGGTTACAGCCAGATCTCCTAAAAACTTAATTAATTTTTTCTTAACAATTATAAAAAACACATGTTCAAGTAACATATGTTCAAGTCAAACAACTTACAATCTGTGTACTTGGACTACAAAGAACAAAACATAATATTTATTATATGATTAACTAATATTTTATAACACCAATTAATTAAGTAAAAACAAGTTGAATTTCGTTACTGTACAAACAAAATTGGTTCAACAATTTTGACTACAGGTGATACTAGTATACACCAAGCATCTAATATATCCATTTGGTACTGCATTATCACTCACACATGCGGTCTACCATACATGATTTGATAAGGTGAATATTTGCCTCTGGGCTATACAAGACACAAAAGTGCTGTATATGAGCTTAAATTCTATTTTGAATAGTTATAGTTTGATTATTGTAGTTCACGCATCGTTGAAGATGGCGACATTGTCGTTGAAACGCATTTGAATGTTCAAATTATGTGTTGAACTTTTATTCTATCGAGTATATCGTCTAACAAGTCAAGCTCAATATTTATTTATGACTTTATATCTTTGAAAATAAATATAGTAAACATACTGTACAAAACAAACAAATTCATGATTTGAAAAGATTAAAAGTTTTAATTTAAGTTTTAAGCATTTTCTTATTATCACTTAGGCCTATATATATAACCTAAAATAGTCTAGGCTTAGAAAAGTTGTTAACATCCAAATTATTTGAGCTGTAAAAATGTATTATTATAATAAGGTAAAAATAAAAACAAAAATATGATCTAAAATACTGCAGACGAAATAAAATACAAGAAACAAACTCATTAGTCAACCGAAACTTTCGAGAACCGATCCTTAAAGATATTTTCAATTTTCGACTATACGCAATCAATAACCGCTAAACGTTTTTGTTTTGTTATAAACAGAGACCAGGCGAAGCAGACATAAAAGTTGATGGAATAAGGACGAGGGGGCGTAGGGTAGATCTCTTTAATGCTCTTACAAACCTTTACAAGCGACAAAAGAAGATACTAAGTGGTGAAAACGAGAGGGTAGAGAGTAGCTAGTGCTGCCACCCAGTGTTTATTAACATAATCAGCTTCAAAGCAAAAGGAAGCGCCAGAGAGACTTCCTGAATGCTACACTACAGTGAGCTGCTTTAAATTAACGCCTTAGACCAACACCGTTTAAATCAAAGTAGTGTATTCTCGTCTCTTATTGTACTAGACACATTTACATTTCACAAGTTCGTTTCAGTGCTGCGAGAGATTGTGTTTGAAGTGAATCTGAACACTATTTTATAGTATTTATATACACTAGAACACTATTTTATTGGTAAAACATTCCTTAGTACTATTTATGATAGTAAAGTTAACGAAAGAACAAGTTAAACAATAAACAAAATAGAAATCCGAACAGGAATATTTGACTTGAAGCGTCAGTGCTTTACCACTGAAGTACAACACAAAATTTAAGTAAGATATAATAAACCAATATCTCGTGTGATAAGGATAGCTTATAGCCCAGTCGGTATAGGTTACAACTACCAGTAATTTGCAATACGGCTGATTTTTTTTATAAGTACATTAAAGTGTGTAGATTAACATAAAAAAAAGTTTGCCAGTCTATCGATTTCCCAAAGTCGAAAAAAAATCGATTACTATTTTTTTTTCGATTATCCTTAATATTTCGAGCTGGGATGAAGATAGAGAAAAATAAAAAATACCACCGTGTAGGGGAGGTATTTTTCAACAAAAAAGGACGTTTGTATTTATTTCGTCCGAGCAATGGTTTGACTGGGAAAAATGAGATAATGCAGGTATGTATTTTGCAGCAGGGGAAATCACTAAAAGGGGACATCTTATTCATGTATGAAGCGTTGGCTCATTCTAAATTGGCCGAATTTTAATATATCGAATTGAAACTTGACGTAGGAGTTAAAATATATATTTTAAACATTTATGCTGAGTCTCAGCTTGTTATCTTGAAAATGACCCGATCTAGGAGTCGATTTCGATTACCGATTTTAGCTTCCCGATGAGCTAGAAACCTGAAACTTTAAACATAACTCTGGATGTCAATGCAATTTTAACTCGCATTCTTGTCTGTCTGTCTGTTTGTTTGTCTATTCGATTTTAAACTAAGTTCTCGATGAGCTAGAGATTTGATACTTTAAATATAACTCCCAATTGAAGACTAAAAAGCATAAAATATTATTGGTTTAAAAATAATTCAATTTACAAAGTTTTTAAAACTGACTAAAAAGTATACAAAAATTTCTCCTAGCCATGCAGAGTTATTCAGATTTAGTCTGTTTTAAAAACGTAGTATATTAAATTAGTTTTTTAGTTCATATTATATTGTTTTATTACTTTAGATGACATAATAATTGAAACCAATCACATTGTATTCAGTTTAAAAGTAGGAGGAATTCACTAAATGACAGCCTTTAATATTAAATTAGAGCTTTGGAATGGAAATGTGGGTATTTGCGGAGGTAGACGAAATACGCCAATTTTCAACTGGCGCTTGAGTCCGAAAGGTTCGTCGGAGAAAATAACTTATGGAATGAAACTTGTAGTAAATTTTATGTAAATTCTTTTCTAATAGGAAGTTTATTTGCGAAAAGTTGATAGTTTTCGAGTTAAAAGCAAAAAACCTCCAAAACTCATGATTTTTGACATGTTTTTGCATTTTTTCAATGATGCGTCACTAAAAATTTTGTAGGCAAACCTCAGATTCGGATTCAGCACACCAAAAAACATATAGAAAGGAAGAAATCAAAACTACCCCAAAACTTTCCCGCCAGGGGCTCTTTTAAGCACAAATTGGCTGTATTAATGATGCTGGTATGCGATGGTGCATTGTCGTGCAGCAATATTCCATTTTCAGTCTGGAAAATTTGTAGTCTAACAAGCCGGATGCGTTGCAACAAACGTTTGAGAATTTCTAAGTAGAATGTGGCACTCACCGTTTGGCCAGCAGGAACGAATTCCTTATTGATTCCCTCTTTGTCAAAAAATTTGATCAACTGGTCTTCACTTCAGATTTTTCCACGCGGCTTTTTGTTTGTCGCGGGGAAAAAAGGGACCACCATTCCACTGATTATCTTTTCGTTTCGGGATCGTACTGGTGACACGAAAAGACTCGTCTCCTGTGACAATGGAACCCAGAAAAGTCTGATCCCGGTCACACATTTCAATGAAATCATCAATGGGCTCAAAACGTTTTGCTTTTTGATCATCTGTTAAGATGTGCGGCACAAATCGTAAAAAAATATGAATCGCAGAGTCAATCGCCGATTTTTTGTTAGCATCGCTCGCAGACGAATTTTTTACTTTCAATTCTTATTTCCCCCTGGCGGTAAGGTTTTAGAAAAATTAATGTGGTGATATTTACAACAATGTTGAACCCGATATTGTGTGTAAAGGAGCAACGCATTTTTTGTACTGCGTTCCAATTTTGGCAGTCTCTTTAACTAACGGTTGGTTCTTAGATGATTGACAAAAATTTGAACATATCTGTGCCTGCTAAGTTATGTTTTATTTTGATTTTCGACCACGATTTTACATTTTTTGTGCAAATGGTTGCAACTATAAAAATAAGTAAAACAAATATAAATATTTTAATATTTTGAAAATTTACAACAATTTTAGATCGTCTCGATAATCAGTCTACTAAGATAGCAAAGAATATTTAGTTCTGTTACGTCACTTTGGCTACCACAAGTAGTCAGGTTGGTCGTAAAAAAATGGTTTTTACAAAAGTTTTAGAAAATCTTTAAAACAATTGATATTGTATCTAGTAAGAGTTTTGATTTTCCCTTTAACCCATATTTTTACCACACCATGAACATATATTGGGCATTTTCAAAGTCTTTAAAACAATTTGTTTGCTAGTGCTCTTTGGGAGTTGTAATAACGTTTGACGGATACATTTTTAAGATGGTCATAGCGATTTTTCAAGAAACCTTCCCATGTCTTCTTCTTTCTTAGTCAGATTTTGTCCATTAAAGAACTCGAAAAATAGTTTTGTCTATGTAACAATCTGGAAGTAGTTTGTGTACTAGAATATATACATAGAGTTAAAAGTATAGTAGAAACATAACTAATTATATCATAATTTTATACGCCATCTCACAAGTTAAATTGCACTATTATAGGAGTTGTGTGTTGACTCTCAACAGATATCAGAGACCTTGTGTCACGAAAAAGTAAATCTTAGTTCAGCTGATTATTGTTTGAATGTTGATAACAGGAAACTTCATTATTAAAAGGCCAGCATTATTTATAAATTAGAATATACCTCTTCTATAATCACTGCAATCTAAGTATACTTTGACGTGTAGCCCTACATTTTTGTTTTAGTAAAAACAAATAAGAATGGAAGTTTTTTGTCGGAAATAGAATGTGGTTTAGTTATTAAATACTAAAGTTGATTTGAATAAACGTTTTTTTATTTTTACTTACACATTTAAACTCTTTAAGTTCTCTGCAAATCTTCCATCTCAAACCACGAAATTACACCAATGCTTTCGATGTTTTTTAAATACGCAACACGTGACGCAATGGTTTTCACAGCTATTAGGAGATTGTGTGCTTTTAAACCTTTCTTTAGTGTAGTAGACATTAAGTAACATTTTATCTCTTAATTAATTTATCTTCGGTGATAAAAAAAACTGCTATTCGTCCTTCACATGAAGATACCTGGTCAATATTCAGGACATGTCGCGGGCAAAGATGAGGTAGTGTAGCGGCCCTAGAGGACAATTATCGTGGCCATAGTCTCATTAAGGGAACTGCGTGCGAGTGACGTTAGGATTAGTGCTAAGCTTCTGTGTGCGTGTGCTGCATTCCCTTTACTTTCTCATATCGACTAATCTTGGAACTAAATCCCTGGATGGAATGCTATAGTCCTGGATTATGGTAGAGTAAGAGGACGAAGGAAGTGGCAATTGGTAGTCATGTATGTGATTCATTGGATATATATACTTCTACTTATTTGTTAACAAATTATACGGTCAATGAACTATAGACGTTTAACCCATTTTAAAATTTTAAGTCTTTAAATTGCGACAGTGTCCAAATATTTAGAACTACATAGCTTAAAAATATCAACCGTTTGACTGAATGCCACATTAGATTTTCTTCGAAATGTAGGTGGAACATAAATAATTGAAACTGTCTGACCCGAGCGAATATTTCGCAAGTTATGAGTACTTATTTGATTTAATACGTTGATTTAGTTCAGTTATATACGTTTATTTATTTACATTGGTTTATAAATAACAATTTATAACACTTGCATATGGAATGTAAACAATCAAACTAACAGCTGTCATGTTAGTTAAACAGATTGATAGATGGCGATTTTCATTAGGAGCCATAATTAGGAAGTATAATATAAAAGTTTTTTTAAATCAATTTTTGTAACGAAAATATGAATTAATTTTAAGCTGATTGTCTATTTTTCGTCAATAGCGGAGAAAATTAGCTTTAAAATGATGCTTGAACAATTAATTTTATTGAAGAATTAAGTGAAATTAGCGACAAAAAAACACCATTGAGAAATATATAAGGATTGGTGGAAGTTGTAAAGCACAACAACCGTATAGACTCTACAAATATTTGAATTTGGGAAGCCAAAGTTTGGAACAAAATAAAATATATATTTTATGATTCTGTCATGCTCGAGAACGGTACAAAGGCAGTTTACGGATACTCAAATTACAACTTTGGGGTATAGGCCTATGATTTGCACGATTTTCTCGAATTGCTCGAATATTTTGCTAAAACTCCATTGGAATCTATTCCCAAAAATACTACAACCATATTTTTTAAATAAAGTAGTTAGATGTACTTATTACTTAACAAAAAAATTTAAACGGATTCGTTCGTGCGAAAAAAATTATGAAAACATATTTTCCGTTTTTATGGTAACTAGTGGACCCGGCAATGCTTCGCTATTGCTTGATTTACCTAACCTAAAATTATATTCAGTTTTTGATCCAAATCAGTTGTTGATCAAAATCAGCTGTTGATCAAAATCAGCTGTTTTAAGCTTTTCATACGAACAGCTGTTTTTTGTGCCCCTGATCAAATCAAAAGAAATATTTCTTCTTCTTCCTTAAGATTGACCTTCCATAAGATTAACATTGAAATTTTGAGGGCCACTGGGGCGTATCCCTGAGGACCGATGTAAATTATAATGGGATTCTGCTCATCTACAGGACACTACCTTTCTAACGGTACGCGCGAATTTCTCTTACAATGCACACAAGCTGAGAAAAAAGGACGACAAGTTTTGTGCTTGCCTATTAATATATAGATGCTTACTTTGGAATCTGCCATCTCCATGCAAAAGTTCCAGCAACCAATGTATAATTTATTCTTTTCATGGTTATTATTATTAGTTAGGTATAGAGTTTAATGTATTTTGCAAATGACTTGTTGTTACCAATATAATTGTGGTAAAACGTTTAGGAGAACTGTTAACACTTGTTACTGAAAATAAATTAAACAAACTTTGTATGTATCTTGTGTTGCGTAATAAGACAAATTTGTTGACATTCCTGACCCTCTTGTCTAATTTGTATGTGTGGGAGGTTTATAATAATAACTTATATCAGTTCTTATTAAGTTAAGTAATTAATTTAAAACAATATGCTACCCTTTTAATAAAAATACTGACAAATGAAAGACTACAACATGTTTTAAAAGATAATCTAGTGCATCTATGAATTCTAGCTTGTGCTGTAACCTATTAGAACTATTTGGTACTACCACAATTTTTATATGTATTGTACAGGGACTTGTCAGTCCCTTCAGGCATTTACAAGTTAGAGTCCACTTTATTTGAAAACAATA
Organism: Philaenus spumarius; assembly: GCA_018207615.1. Lineage (NCBI taxonomy): Eukaryota > Metazoa > Arthropoda > Insecta > Hemiptera > Aphrophoridae > Philaenus > Philaenus spumarius. The sequence goes on along the minus strand of JAGFPH010000215.1, from coordinate 278,865 downwards.
TAAAATAATAACTGAGTGGGACATAATAAGCTTTTCAATGGTGTATCACATGACTTACATTTATATTTGAAATTGTTTACCCCCTATCTCCTCAAGCCCTCAAAAGCATAAAGGTTCAGATATGTCAACAAATTTGTCCTGTTATGCAGCACAAGATATATACAAAGTTTTGTTAACTTATTTTCAATAACAAAAATAATAAACTAACAAAATAAAATAAAAAAAAAAATAAAAAAAAAACTAGGTAAAAGGTACTTTATGAACACTCTGTATATTTACATGTTAATATAATTAGTATTACATAATAATTATATTCGTCTTTCCTTTAACAAATACATATTGATATTTTATTAAAATTATTAGTGTAAATGAAAAAATATTTAAATATTTAAACGTAACCCAAAGAGTGTCTCTTTTTTGTAAATGATTATGTTTGAAAACTCTGTATGTGGTGTAAAATTAAGGCACCCAAACTGCGGTTAATTACTTTCGAACGACCACTTCATTGAAACTAACCCTTTCTCCTTAAAGTATTACTTATGTAAAACTTAACCAAACAACCCATTTAGATACATTTTCAGTGCTGTTAAAATTCCAAAACTCAGTCTCACACCCTCACTCGTCAATACGGTACTCCCATTCGAAGAGTTTAAAATAAGCACACTGCATTAATGCAGCAAAAGAAGTTTTCTCATTTGAAAATAGACTCGATAACTAATTCGTCTGTTGTTGGTGAGGGGGGGGGGGTGTATTAGCATACCCCCGGCACAGCGCGGCAGGCACTGCACACACGGGAAGGCGGAAAACAAAGTTTTGTGGAAATATTCAAATGGATTCAGATTTGAAGCGACACAAGATTACTAGTTAGGCTGATGAAAAAGACAATTCCCGTTCTCTCATCTTTCCTCCTAATGAGAAATCCCAACCGCAGACTCCTCGCGGAATTATCTTTATTTGAAGGGAAGAAGGATCGTCTTGGGATATCTTGTTTACTGTATTACACAAATGAAAATGAATCAAACATTTGCTTCCGACTTGAAGAAGAAGGATTTTAGTTGTCAAACTTTTTGCAGCTCACTTTACTACACCTGGCCGTAAATTTACAAGAACATTCTGAGTACAATGCAATTCACAGAATGATACTTTTATAACGATAGAAAATCAGTAAATCATCCGTAAAACACAATTTTACAATTTTAGCCCAGGCAGATACTTTTACCTGGAAAGAAATGCAGGAGATTTTAAACTTGGTAATATAGTACATTTTGACATCCTGAAAAACATACTAAGTTTGCGTCCCCCACCACTTTGAGCTTACGCCACCATCTTGGAAAATGGTGGTCAAATTCGAAATAAATTCAGTTGGGTGTGTTCTAGAAAAAAAAAAGTTGCGAATACAAATTATAGAGAATTTAATTCAATAAAACTCTTGTATCTACATTTTGTGTGTGAAATAAATAGTTTTTGAGTTAAGTCCCATTATGTGTTGTTCTAAAACTGCATGAATGCGTTATTATCACCTAAACTTGATGAATTATTTATTATAATTTTTATTATATTATTGCTATTATTTGTTTTGTAATAATAATAGTAATAATAATTATTATTTTTCTTTGTACACATTTCGAAAAATGATAATTATAAAGTGAATAATTTACGCCTCTTAACACATCTTTCGAAACATTGGAAACTAGTTTTATTAAGATTGACCTGTAACGTAAAAGGGTCCAGTTCCATTCGTCCTTGATCCCCTCTTTTTATACCTGCTCTTGTCTTGAATCAATATACCTTATACCTGCCCTGAGTCAATGATTTTACGATTCAGTGTTACTAGTCATGGTGTAGTAACAATTCGGCCAAACTCAAATTTCTTAGAAAAACAGTAACACTTCGTCCCACTCGCTTTTACAGTTGATTAAATAAGCTAATGGAGTAACATTTCGGCCCGACGAAAAATTGACAAGGGTTGAGGAACGCAGTTCAGGTAGTAAGAGGGCCCATGACCGGTTGCGTGTTGCTAGCGCCGCGGTCAAAACCACTCAGAATAGTGTTCCTAGCGCCGAGGCCATAAATTGTGTAAGGGTCTGCCATAAATCGTGTAAGGGAATAAAAAAACCCAGGGGTACTAACCTATACTGTTTAGTCACAGTATGTTGCCGATAACAGTATGATTATAATATTTCGTCGTTATTATCACGTTTAACGCCATTAAAATTATAGATTTGAAAATCCACTGTGCTAACGTGCTTTATATAGACAAGCCCAGACTTCAATATTTTGGCGCTAGCAATACTCTGCCTCAGCTGTCAAAACTGTCAAACTCTCGCCAAAATATTTTTTGGGACGAAGTGTTACTAGCGAGCACGTAGAGAGTTGGACCGCAGGCCACATCTGAGGAATTCGGACCGAAATGTTACTGGGCCGAAGTGTTACTTGGGACGACACGCTAGTCATCTAGACAAAATGTTATCATTATGCATTGTAAGTTCTTTGATCTCGTTGAGTTTACATTTACTATAGAGTATTCAACGTTTTGAATCTCTTTTGTGTGCTAAATACAAACACATAAGATGGCACTTAACTCAAAAACGATTTATTTCACACCAAAAGTGCAGATACAAAAGTTTTAGATAGTTGAATTCTCTATAATTTTTAAACGTAACGTTTTTTTAGGTCCCACCCAGCGGAATGTGACCACCACTTTCCAAGATGGTGGCGTAACCTCAAAGTGGTGGCGGTCGCAAAGTTCTTTATGATGTTATAATGTAGGGCCCCTACTATATTACTAACTTTTATCTCTCCCTCATTTTTTCTCAGGTAACTTCATTTTTAACTCCGAGCTGCCTGGGCTATTAGGATATGATATTGTAATATGTATTGATATTGTATGATATTGACGTTTTATTTTATTTATTTAGAAATTCTGTTTTATTTTTTTTTACATTAATGACTAAATATGAAGGATTAAAAGTCTGACATAAAAATTAAGGTCTTTATTAATAATAATAATAATAACCTTCATTTACTGAGCTCCATTAGGACATTTTTTCCACATAAATACATAAAAAGTCATATTACAAACAAAAATTAATAAACAAACAAAACTAAAAATAATAATTACTTCTAAAACATAATGTATACAAACTGAGAACTAAAAATATTCACATTTATCTCCTAAGTAAAATTAAACTAAAAGTTAATTATGCTATACTATAATACATAAATATACACATAAACACACTTACACTCTCAAACATACGCACATTCAAGAACATGCCTCAAATCCCTCCCGATTGCCCGAAACTGTAGCAGAACCAACAACCCAAAGAGTTCTTAAAACCATTGATGCATTTTAAACTCTCCAGCAATTAATTCCATAGCCTACATTCTGTCACAGTGAAAGATTTATTAAATATCTCAGTTTTGTGCCTGGGTACAAGTAATAATGAAGCTCCTCGTCGTGTGTCGATATAATTTACATGTGAGCTAAAGACAAACCTTTCGAGGGCAAACCATAAAATGTGAATTTGAAAAGTCGGTAGATTCAATGAATTTACCAACTAACACATTTTTAAATAATTGTTATTAGCTTAAATTTTGAAAGATATTCTATGCAGTTTATAAACTAGATTTAGATTTTATACACTTTTAAATATTACTTCTTGAATTGAAGTTTTCTGTTGCAACAATAAAAACAGCTGTAAAACATTACGGCTGATATCAGATATCATAAAACAAATATTTTTATTGCTAATTTTTACTATATTAGTGTGTTTAGGACTGACTATAAGTCATGCTAGTTTTTGTTAACCTAAACCTGTTATATTATAAGTTTTAACATCTTAGGTTAAGTTATGATTAATGCGACACCTTTATTAAAAATAAATTACACAATTTGTATGTGGAAAATGAAGAGTGCAGGAGTGGCTCTCTAATATTTTAATTTTTAATTGGCTTGGAAGTAGAAAAAATGCACAGTAATTGTTGTTGAATATCATTGTACGGTAATTTATGATTTGAAAAAAGGATAAGAATAAAAGGTATACAAAAAATTAATGTAAAAAATATTTAAAATAAGATATCATAAAGTAGAATATTACCAACCATACAACCGGAAAAGTACATACGTTGAAAGTCACAATTTTAATATCAAATAATCATCCTTCTAGACATGAGAAGCACTTAATTAATTAAAACTAAAAAAGGAATGCAACTTAACGTAAAGAAAAACATAACCGAAAGTATCAACTTCAAAGAAAAAAACCACCAATACCCTAAAATAAAACAGTATTTAGAAATCTAATTAATAACACTTGGGTTAATGCTTTGATTGAAAAAGTAATTTAAGGCCTAAATTAAACTCGGAATCGGCTTTGAAGAGGTATCTCTAATTCCCCTTATGTCAAGTATAGGGAAAAGTTGCAGGGAAATTAGCTGGTGGAAATTCTCTCTCTTGAAAGCGTACATTGCTTGATGAAGTAAAAACTCATCGATCATCCAATTAGTCCAGAGATCAATCATACCCCCGCCACTCCCGACGGCTTCATTTTTAAATGACATAAAAAGAACACTTTGCGGCGGTAGGGGCCGGAATGGCAAATGAAGGCTACTCTTAGAGGGGTGCAGATTAATCAGATACCTCCCGCAATCAACAAGTTGGCTTGTCGATATTCTATTCAAATATTCAACAGTTTATTCTTCTTTACAAAATTTACATATACAAGTAAATAATTGTTTTGTTTTGAAACAGTTCAGTGCGGTAAGTAACACAATACTGTTCCAATCCTTTGTTAGAAAGTTTGAAGGGTTTCATAATGGATTTGCTAA
>JAGFPH010000215.1:237792-274028 GCA_018207615.1 Philaenus spumarius | reverse complement strand
CAATCCTTTGTTAGAAAGTTTGAAGGGTTTCATAATGGATTTGCTAACATTCGTAACAAGAAACATTAATCACGAAAAAGTAAAAAAAAAAAAAAAAATAAATAGATCAAGAAAAATACAAATTTGTTACAGATTCTAGGTTGTACGATGTTTTGAGAAAATTTTACTTGTATTCATTTTGTTGGGTATTTTGAATATCATTTTAATAAAAAAAACATAATGTATTAAATGATTCTTACGCAGTAATTGAATAATTGTATTAACTGCAATTAAATTGAGAGAATACTTAAATCTAAATAAGGAAGTAAGATATATCAAGTTTTCTTTCTGTCTGTAAAGGAAATTATGATTTTAAAGTGTTTTGTTATTATTTGAATTCTTAAAATGGGCATAAGGACTTGACTTTATATGTATTTTCCGTTATTAAAAAAAAAAAAAAATATTAAACAGTAAATAGTGACGATCTTAGTTGAAAGATATTACGGTATATTTATCTTAATATTTACTAATTTATTATAATTTTTTTTAAATATTTCATAATGCTGGTTTGGAATATCTCAAAAAAAGAGAAGAGGTTCTGAAAAAAAATATGTGTCTTAAACATACTATTTTAGTTTGATAACAATGTTTACTATCGTTTCTTTTGAACATAAAAACAAATTCAAATAAGATATTAATTTTAAATGACATATCGTTTCTAAAGTAAACTTTAATCTATTTATTAAACAAATAAAAGAGCACTGTGGCTACAAAATCACACTGATTTAAATAAAAACCCGAACCACAAAACAAGGAACAAAAACAATAACTAAACAACTAAATTGTAAGTTATGTTTAATACGTTACCCTTATGTACATTTCGATGACATGGTCATCACCCTCAGAGGGTTTTAACACCACTAAAGTATACATACAATATTACAGAGCCATATATACCCGCCCTCTGAGGATGATGACCATGTCATCGAAATATACATAAGGGTAACGTATTAAACATAACTTACTATTTAGTTGTTTAGTTATTGTTTTTGTTCCTTGTTTTGTGGTTCGGTTTTTTATTTAAATCAGTTTAATCTATTTACTTAAATAAAATACATCTATTACTTCTGACAAATACTAGGACTTTTTTACTCGTTACTTTAAAAAAGAGAGTCTTCTAATTTAGTTGAATACGAGTTACAAATAAATAACCTCTCGCAACAAATACACATTTCAAAATTATGATGGAAAAAGTTTGGAACGCTTTTGGAGACAAGAAGGCCTGCTATTCGGAGGTTGTAAGAAAACATTTGCAAGTTAAATGTGTCAACCCTGGAGGTAAAGTGCCCGTACATATCTCAGAGTATCTCATCTTCCAGTGCCCCTGGGAGGGGTGGTCGTGTCTTGACCCCCTTCGTACTATCTCATCAACAGCCACCAAGGCCTTCTATATATTGTGGGTATTACTCTACTGGGAAATTGCTCCTTCAAGGATAAATTCTTATCAGTTTGTCACATACTTAACTTCAACATGAGTATGCATTATAACTTAATATTTGCTAATTGAGATTGGCGTGGCGCAGTGATAAACGTTGTCATCAGTGCTTACAATATTTAAAGATAGAAATCTGCGGTTACAATTTCCACCATAGTTGCGCAGGTTCTAGCCTAGTTAACAATTATAAATAATAATTTTTTATTTCAGAAAAGTTAACAAAATTACTTTAGAAAATAAAAGTAGCTTTTGTATACGTCAAATTTGTCCAAAACAGCGGCAATAGTTTAAACCTTTTTGTTATTGAAGTTCCATTAAGTTTCTAGTTTTTTTAAATCTTAAACGAGTAAATTAAAAATAAACACAAGTGGAATTTAAAAATGGTTTATAACTACTAAACATATACAGTTTTGTTTTAAAAATATACGTTAAATTTCGATATTAAAAAAAATCAATGCAGAAAAATAGGATCTCAAAACGTGTAACTTATGATTTTATTTTTATTTAGGGGAATGGTGTAACAGTGGTTTGCTACAGTTGAAATCTCTTCAGCTTTAAGACTTTTTACTGGTGTTAAAAGTTCGCGCTGAAAATAAAGACGTTTCGCAAAACAAATACCATATTTTAAATTAACTACTAAACGAATTTAACAACAAATTAAAAACAAACAATTCATGTTTATGGAATAATAGATACACTGTTTTAACTGAAAAAGAATCCACATTACAGTCAAACTTAAACAGTTTAATAAACCTGTATCCAAAGACTAAACCGTATTTTTAGGCTAGAAAAAAAAAACAGCCACGTTTTTTTGTTTTGAGAAAATTTCCTGCTGGTAGGCGATAGTGACCGTGTTTGCTAGCGTGTTTAGAGTTGGTTAATCAAGTTTGCCAACTGTGGAAAGTTAAAAAGTTTGTTCTTAAAACGTTTCGCCCAATTAGCAACATAGATGAAATGGGTCACGAATCGGTTTAACACAATACGCCTGCTACGCGCTGAGATTCTTCGTTAATTTAAAACAAACAATATTTATCATATGTAGTAAGGGAAGTTACATAGTATGTGTTCTGGCTGATTAAAAACCTCTATGTGGGGCATCGAGTTGGAGCCATTGGAAGACGTTCTATACGGAGGAAACATATCATTGGATCAATAGATTTTTTGATTTGTCAAAATAGGCAATTTAGAATTATTTAATTATTTAAGCTACAATGGATAATTATTGAAATTTGTAATTTCGAGTTTAAAATAAGGTTTAAATGGTAATTCTGAAATAAAAATGGCAACTATTAACAGATCCAACATGACGATGACTTACTTATAACAATATTTAGCTATTTTTAAATAATATAATTTCCTGTAGATGTTATTAATTGTTATACTGTTGTGGGTTGTACAAGGTTAAAATATTTTGGTTATTTTCGGGAATAGTAACAAAGTTAAATATATTTAAAAAATATATATAATCAGGAGTTAATCGTTAAACAACTGCCAAAGCAAAGTTTAGGCACACACTGGAAAACAAAGACGGTTAATATAGTAATTTTATAAAAGGAAGAAACAATTAAATCTATTTATATGTAAAAATATTACTATATACAAATAAAAGTATAATAAAATATATTTATTTTGTGAGAAAAGTTTGTTAGAAAAATTAATGAATATTTTTTGTAAACTTAGTTTTACGTTAAATTTGTAAATCTCGATTGTGCAATAAATGAATAAATTAAATTTTGTTTAATTTAAGTACGAAGCTCAAAACATAAAAACTCTTAGACTTGAACAATAATAATTTCAAAGTCAAATCTACTGTAATATCAACAAATAGTGAAGGTCAAATAAGACAAATAATAGTAGGTGAAGACATAGTTTATCTTGAGTTAAGGATGACATTCACATTTCACTTAGAAAGAACAAACGCAATTGATAAAACTTAGGCACAAGACACAACAAGAGCCAGCCCAGCCAAGCATAATGGCCGCAATCCATTCACCCGCTCGTTACCGCTTCACACACTTCGTGTCGCTCATTTTTCATCTCAGCCGCACTTGATCCCCTGTATACAAAACACTTTGCACCCCAACTGGAATTTTTTCCCTCCACCTTTTCAAAGTCGCTCATTTCCTTTAATATTTAATATTACGGAGGGAGAATAAAAAAACAACCTTGGTGTTCAGGAAAAGCCTTATTTAAAGTGTTCATCAACACCTCGCTGCTATATCAGTCATCGCTGGAGGGGGGGGGGGGGGGCTAATCTGATAAGCCCGTGAAACGATGTTTTTGTTAACAAACAAAATGAGCAAGATTAAAAAAAGTCTGTTATTCATCCGGTGATGCAATAAACTTCATTTCCGTTAAATTGCCAACATTACCTTCTTTTAAACCTGCACCCTGTATAATTTGTAGTTGTGAAATATGTGACCCTTATATAACTGCAATACGTACACTGTTGGCAAGAATCTTTTCAAAACTCTAACTAAAGAATCTTTTTAAATGAAACATTCATATTAATAATCTCATTTTTAGTTTAGGTTATCTTACTTGTAGAAAATGTAAACAAAAATAAGGTTTTCGTCAATATGCTCTTTCTTTTTATTACCTTTAGTAAAGACAGGGGGTATTTTAGGAAAACTAAAATTTAGAATTGAAAAATGTTTAACTCTACTCCATTCGTAAACATAGACTTTAATATTCATTCTCGAGCCATGCTTCTAAAAGCCTAAACATAATGTTGCCTATAAGATGCACTAGCAGAACAACTTGGACCTTATTCCTTTGATTTAAAAAAGCAAAAACCTATAAAAATAGTGTTTTTGTTTAAGCAATTGTGTACTACTTAAAACAAAATAAATTCTAAGAAACTCAAGGAGTATTTATTTTTAAAACGCTGAAAACTAGTGGCCAAAAAATAAAAACCATGTACCTTTGTTCGACCTTGTGTAACAAAGCCTAAAACGGGAAAAGTTTGACTTACGTAAATAGGAAATCGCTACAGGATATTAATTTCATTACTACAAATCAAATTGAAAATGTATTTATAAAATATATCTACATAAACAAATTTAAACACAGACTCATATTAAACAAAAGTTATTCTCGTGAGAAATAGATTTAATACTAATTTGGTTTAACAAGGAAACATCGGTCAAATTGACCTTTTGCGAATTTTGCGTTCAAATATTGGCTACACTGTTTGACCTTGACGGCTGGCGGCCAGTATACCTTCCCCCTAGACCACCTAAAGCACTTTATCAATTAGTTCCGTTCACGGTGTCATTCGCTGCTGACATATTTTTATCGTCTGGCCGGTCAAATATACCGTATGTTTCTTTTACCGTAGTTTGGTCGTCGGTAAAATTTACCGCATGTTTCGGTTGACGTTGTAGTATAGGAGTTTGTGTATATAGTAGTTATTAACATTGCGTTTAGTTATTCTTTTTTAGTGTGTATAGTTATTGTTTTTTGAGTATAAAATGGAAAAACCTAATACAAACCGAACTGTACATATGCAGGACCCAGACTTCAGTGATCAAATTCGAAATTTGTTGGACTCTGAGACTCTTGATGATTTATCTGATGACGATTCCAGTATAGTTCATGATTCAACCCCGATTTTTTACTGCCTAATGAAGAAGAAAGTGAAGGTGATTCAACACATGAAGACTGCGATTTGCTTGAAGAAGACAAATAAAGACATACATATAAGAAACATGGTAGCTGAAAATGTACCCCTACCAAAGTATTTCTTTGAAAGATCGAAGAAAAATGAATCTGGCCCTCCAAATGTATGGAAAAGTGCTCCTCCGCCAACGTTATTTCCTAATAATTTTCTGTTTTTTTGTTGTTGTTTTTTCCATTATATATAATGTAGGTTTATACATAAGTTATAGATTTCTTTTCTCTTCCAACGAATCATGGTAAATGACTGAAGTAACATTTCATGGTATTATTTTCAAAATATACTATTTTAAAATTCTTACTATAATCCAATTTTTTTTAAATAAATTTTTTTGTCGTAACAATGATTGCACAATTAATTATATTCCTTGTAAACTAACATAACCCAACCAATTATCACTAAAAAAAAATATTACCAAAATCGGTCAAAATGACCGTTGTTTCCTTTAGCGTTATGGAAAACATGTTTCCTTATAAGTGTTAAGAACAAATATGCAATTTTAACATTATTATATTTTTATCTGGCATTAACTTTTTCGTTTTACAGTAAATACAAATTTCTGTTCATACTTTAGATGAAAATAGTAAAACTATATTTGTATGACTTTAAATAAAGTACGTGGTTTATTAAATCACTTTAAAAAGTACCCGGTACACAAAATTCTTAATGGTGTAGCTAAATTTAAAAATAAATCTCGGGAATTCCGACAAGCTTATTTTTATTTAAATGTCCTGAATATTATAATGATATTGTAAGAGGCGCTACATTAATGATTTAGTGGTATTTCTGTTAAAAAATAATATAACACTGGGGTTTATTAGAGTTAACTTTTAAAACGTTTGAGACTCTATGCACTGGCTATAAAAAAAGGAGTACTCATATTATTTACATTCAAAATTTCAGTTTCCTTCCAGACAGATGTTTTATTTTCTAAGGTCAATATGTAATTAAGAATGAAAATTATAATAAAAAAAGTTTTAGAAACATACATAGGTTCAAAATAACTAAAGCCATTTAAAAAGTTTCTTTCAGTGTAATTAAAACTTTAAAAAATGATCAAGTAACTTTGTATTAATAAGTGTTATATGATAATATTTTTTTATTAAAATTATTGTTACTGAATGATTTTGCTCTTCATGTATGATTAAAACTTTTGAATGCAAGCAAATTTAATTTAGCATTCAAATAACTTATTACCAAACAGGTACAGAATGCACTACAGCTGTCATTAATGAATTAGGCCTAATTATAAAGCGTAAAATAATCAACAAAAACATTACTCAAAGGTTTCACATTGATGTATATTTTACTACGCGATACCGTGATACACGTATAAATCAATAACGTCAATAAATATGTATCAAAGCTGAACCACCTTGATAGTTTTCTCGTCTCCGCTAAACAATTTATTCAATACTTGGAAAATAGCCGTATAACCGACCAATAACCGTAAACTTTTCCTCCCCACACAATTTAGCGCTATAATAATATGGAGCCATAACCATTGTTCCATTTTTCTATAGACATCCATTAGATCGCATGGAAGGTTGCTATCAGAAAGCAGGTGTCTCGCAGTCTAATTACACGATATTTTTCAAGCTCACGCTATCACCGGAGAAGGGGATTTCCCAAGGTACATGTTTACACGCCCTGCATATCCTTAGCGCCGTGCCTTACGTCTTACTAATGGTTCCTACTTTGTACCGGCTTGACACTAAACCACGGTTTACTACTCCCGTATGTGTCTCTTCTCCTCTGCCTTATTCTCTTCGTTGTCAATAGGGTCGTTTTGGGAATTTGTGTGTTATGGATAATCTTCTATAATAGATGCGACATGTTTGCGGTTACGTATTAGAACTTGTGATGAATAATTAAAACTTCAACCAATGTCAAAAATCCTACATATTTGTTATTGTTTCTTGAAAATATAAAACATTGAGGAAAGTATTAATAAAAGCTATTCTTATATATGACCAATACATACATTAAGTAAATGACAATGAAAACTAGTATTATTTTCTTAGAGTTTAATGTATATTTAATCATAAGAGAATTTTGAAAAATGTATGAGGTATTTTTGAAAAGAAATTTCAAACTAGTCCCACATATAAATATTTTATAATTACCATAGAACCTTTAAAAATATATATTAAGGTATTTAAAGATAAATACAGTTTATTTATGTTTCAGTTATAAATATTTTAAAATAATATTTTGGTTAAAAAAATAGGGGTTTTCCCAAGACAAAGTGTTAACGAGTCAACTTACTATTAATACCACCCAACCTCAAGTTGGATTTTGTTAGGTGGAAACCTAGACTAAATTTTGGAGAGTAACGAGAAAAAAATTAATGTAGGCCTATTAATTAATGATTAAAAGTATTTATTTTAGGCTACCATCAACTACTTCCTTACACTTAGGCTAATACTAATACATAATACACATTTCTACATGCGTCATTACAATTTATGTAAGTATACACTAAAACCTAAGCCTAAAACAAACAAAAAAGAATTATTTTAATTTTAAAAAATACATAAAACAGAAAAAACCGTACACAAAAATAAAATAAAATATAAGTAACATTGAAAAAATATTTTGAATTGAAACTTATTTATTAAAATACACCAAAACTACTTCCATGCAACATTCAAGCTCATATTCATACAACATGCAATTTAATTACACAAATTCCTTTTCGTACAAATCCCAAACAAAGATACCAGTCCACGTCCGTACCGTTTATGAAATGCAACTTTCACACTTTTGCTAATTATTATGCACGGCTATCGATAGTTTTGATCGTATCTAGTAGTGAGTTCTGGTGTCCGAGAGAGAAAGAGAGAAAGCATGCATTGAAAGAGGAAGAAAGCGAATAACTATCTTGATAGAATGTTGGATGTAAAGTGTATGGATACCAGGTATTGACAATTCTAAAGTACAACTAAAACTGGAATAACAAATAGCAATAAATATTGGTATTATATCACATAACATTAACACCAACAGAAATTAACCCTTTGAAATAATATTTAGTTTATATAAACAAATATTCGTAATTTTATTGCTGCAGATTATGCAGATAACAACTATGTAAGAATTGCGTTGAATAAAAAATAATCATACACTGAATTGTTCCAGAATATAAACAACCGACATTAATAACAAGAAAGAACCGCTGAGATGTCACGCAATGAATATTTATAATATGAAAGTATTGTTATAGTTTATCTCAAGACGTCCCAGAGGGCGTTACAATTCATTACGAGACAACAAGTGTTGAAGAGAAAACCACCTTGAAGCAAATAAAAAGTTGTCAAAGAGTTTGGCAAGATGATCTCCATACATCAGTAAACATCAAATACCTAAGACAAGTGCCATTTGCATTTAAATTGTGTTTCCCTGCGACTCGGTTTCACCGTACGTAACTTTTCATTTCGGCCTTAAAACATTTCAATTTTACTATTGCCTCTTTCATTACATATTACCTCATTTGACGTTTGATCTTGACAGATTCGTAAGTTTACATTTCCTGTTTTAAACAGCTGATTTTAACTAACATACTTTCACACATCACTTTTGATGCAAAACTCATCAATCGTCCAATAATTTATAATAACAAAATACTCTGTTAAAGAGACATTTTTCTAACTCAGTCCGTGGATTTGCTACAACATTTTATTTGTATTTCGTGAATTATATTAAATTAAACCGTTTAAAATCTGTGCACAGTCACTTTTAAATAGAAAGCTAGGAGTGCAAAACACAAGCGAAAACAAATAAATACATGGCAAATAGTTTAAGGTTACAAGATAGTGAGAAAACTAATTTTAAGTTTATGTCCAGTGTGATGTTTTTTGTTCGATCTATACTTAGCACTAAGCTATTTACCATTTATAAAACAAATATTAACAAACTAATATATATTTTGTATCGAACCTTTAGAAAAAAACACAAACTTGAGGAAAACTCTATGTAAAAAAGTCCATTTAAAAATAATTCAAGTTTGAGTAACAAAGTAAGGTCCACAAAACGATAAAAAATTAAGTTACTTTTCGATTAAAAGAAATTAACTATTATTGAAAGAAAATTGCGCGTACCAACCCTTAAGAAACGGAATAAAACACCCCTTCTTCACTCCAGACATGTTTTAATCAGAATTATAATTTCCTTTGATGTGTTGTTCTTACGGAAAAAGTCACCCTTAAATATTTCTCATAAAAATAATGTTGTTCACCACACAAAGGCCTTTCCTTGATGGGAAATTAAAAAAAAAAACTTGTATTCCACAGGTTAAAAGAGGGGCGCGATTATCCTACTTCTTTGTTTTATTCCACCGTAATGTACACTCCTGACTCTCTATCTTCGTCTTACCGCAGGGAGTTTCATCTCGCCATCTCTTTCTAGCTCCTTTTCTTCTTAGATGGCTGATTTATTTTTCTTTTCCGCGCTGAGGGATTGCTTAATTAAATTATCAGTTTAAAGCCTGTTATTACCCAGCTATAAAAAAAAACCTCCCCTTTGTGTTCACCTGCGGGAAGAGACTGGGTAAGCAACACCGTCCTACAAGAAGAGGATCTTGCATTGAACAAAGGAAAGTTGTATTTACATCGATAACCGTCGGGTAGGGTACAGGCAAAAACAAAAACACAATGTTGGGAGAAATAAAGTAAGGCTAAACTAACGTTAGATAAAGAAAGTTCACGTAATGGAATTAAATTTCAGTTCAAAAACAATTTTCAATAAATCTACTAATATATTATATAGACGTCTGACTACAAAATCTGGGGTAAGTACAAAAAAGGAAGTTTTGAGGAAAACACAAAAACTTCCTAAAAACTACCGTTTTCGTTATTTATTTTCTATTGTAACCTTAGATGGTGTCAAAAATTATTCGACAAACATTTCTCAAACTTAAACGAAGAAAAAATATTTAGCATTTCTAATAATACATTTTTACATGTAAAACATAAGGAAAGTGCTATGTGCCAACTCTTATACCGTAAACACAGGGCTAAGTACACTATTCAAATCTGTAAAAAGAGGGCTAAATGTTTAAAATATTTAGTACAGCTCTGGTACATAGCCCAGATTTTATTTTACAACAGGTGGCACTTAGAACCAAGCGCAATCTTGTGGCAATTCTTTGAACTACTTCCCGATTGAAAACTAGATAGCCCGGTTTTTACTGAGTAGTTTTAGGCACATATCCCACATTTTTACATTAAACAGAATATATTTATTTTTAGCACTTGGACCGGATTTTATAGTCAGTCGACTAATCTTCGCTATACGTTAAGTACAAACAATGCATTTGTTTGTAGTGTGAAAGAGTATACTTCTTTACGCAACTATACTAACATTCTCGCCTAGCCATAAGCTTATAATGCTGAAACCTGATATTTAAAAAAATGTGGCACAGCTCTGCACTCTTTCCCGACGAATTATTGTATTAATTTCTCTATCATTTAAACAAATTATTATAATTTTAGAATGTTTTGATAATACCACCTTCATTTGCTAGTTTAACTGCAGATAATAGTACATTAAAATACATTTTTGAAAAGTGCTTATCTTCGTTTTTTAAAGTATTTATACATTGGAGTGATCTATATATTTGACTTTAACAAAATAATACATTATGCCTAAAGTAATGGATTTAAATGTTCACAAGATACTTTCCTTTAAAATATTTGAAAAGAAATTAATCAATGAGTATTGATTAACAAGAGAAAATGAAAACAGTAGCCTAATCATTTAGATACAGCACAGCCTAAGAATAATTGCTTACAATACGGGCGTAGTGCGTAAGCGAACACACCCTTATATAAATGAAATTTCAGAAATAAATAGAACTACGAAGATAAATATTTTCAAAGTTTCAACATTATTTTAAATAAGGATAACATCTATATTACTTTCCACTCATACTATTTGAATTAAGGCATCGAGATATTGTAATTTGTAAAAAAACTTTAAACTGTTTCCATTGTTGAATCACCAAACATGAACTTTCTAACTCAATTAGAACTGTATACTCTGACCCGACCCGACCATTTGGTCTTGGATAAATAGAATTTCAGCTGGTCATTGTTGAGTCAACAGAGCCCTGTGTGGCGACAGGTAAGGGGTGGGTTAGATTTCTAATTGATTTAAAGTCAATTGAGGGCAATGATTGGGCTTCAGGCAGAGAGCGTCTTCGCCGAATCAAAAATTTAGATTGCATTAAGGGCAGTGAGTGCTCGAGGGTAGGTAGCCTTCACTCACTACAAATCAACTAATTAGCTACCCTCTCCCTCTACCCCTTGTTTGCTGACCTCCTCCACTCCATTCGCCCCCATCGTCTTACTTCCGGACCTTTAAAATAGCCTGATTTTCTTTAAAATTAAAAGACTCTTTCAGTGCTGGACCTAATGGAAGGGTGCTTTTTGGACAGTTTTGCTTTGATCTTTTTGATTAATTTGTGAAAGAACTATACGTCCGACGGATACAATTACCCATTGAATGAAACATAAATAAAAAGGGATTTGGAGAAAACATTACACGGACTAGACAATATTACGCATAAAAAAATAAATTTGTTTGTGTTGTGAAGTTATGACACTTGTTATAATTCCAGTGTGGCTAATTGTGGAATAAGTGACAGAAAAGAGTGGTTAGTTTGTAAATTGATTAAAAGTTGTTATAATGCTTTTGAATAATACTTTTTATAATGTACTTGGTCTTTCTCGCCTGTATTTCGAAGTAAATGGGATAAGAAAGGTCTGGGATTTTCTGTCATGCAACTTAGAAACAAACTAAATAACTTATTGATCTTTGACATTTACATCTGGCCAAAGGATGCTATAGAAATAACTTATACTATGTATTTTAGAAAATATTCCTAACCTTCTTGTCTAACCAAAGCTGGGCATGGTATTTGTTTGTATAATACTTTTATAAAATTCTCTTTTATCCAAATTCCAAAATTCGTAACTTCCTTACTCATTCAAAAGAGATATTGAGGCGAGATTGTGGAAAAGTGTGGGCGGCATATTAAACGAGAAATGCATATTAAAGTTTAAATTCAAGTGTTTGAAAGTAATAAAACAACTAAGACTGTTATTTTAGATAATGGTTTTAAAACCTACGTTAACAGATGGCAAACAACATAGTACTTCTTTCCCCAATTTAAAAGACATTCTATTTTTAAGAGACTATACTCATCTAATTAATCAATTAAAGCAATATTATGCCTCTTGTTTTTCGCTATCAACCTGAAAGTTTTTAGTTTCCGAAGAAAAGAAATTGTGTCAGTCGTCTGGAAATAATATGTTCTATAGTTTTTGTTTATTAGTAGGCATATATTTCACGACCATGCATTGATATTTTATGTTATGTAGTGTTGATATATATATAAAAAAATAACAATACACTAAGTCTTACACACTTTTAACGATCAAACGCGTTTCAACGACAAAGTCCTCATCCTCAGTGATACATGAGCTACAACTAAAAACTTATAACTAGTTTAGCCTAGGACTAAGCTACATATTTATACCCCTCTACAAGCGTATAAACAACCAATGGGCGTGACAACACAATAACAACAGAAAGTGAAGTACCAAAGTGAATAGGAGAGAGGGAGAGGGTAATATTACAGAATAATGTTGGATACATATGTAACAGTTATAGGCTATTATAATATAATAAATCTAAGCAAACTATTTAATATAGCAATATTAATCATGATAAATAATGTTGATAAATAGGGTAGAGTTGAGGTTTACAAAATAACAAACTATTTTTAGAGTAAAATAATACAAAAAAAAAAAAAAGAATAATGTCACTATGGTTGCATTTAAAAATCTTCAAAATTTTTATTTTGTAACATTTCATTTATTTTGATCTGAATATCAGTACTTGCTATAAATAGATACAATGTGGGTAAACTCTTATCAACAAGGTTTGTTGTGTCCTTCCTAATCAGAAGACTTCTTAACTTCGTTGCAGCAGAATATTTGAAAATTGAAAACTATTTGTTTGATTATGAATTAAATATTATTAGTATAGCTATTAAAATAAATGATAAATATCCAACAACAAATAATAGTTTGAAATTTCCTAATGCCTATACTCCGTAGACAATTAATTTAAACATTAATATTTTGGCTGTCGGAAAAATAAACACAGATACTTTAGATTGCAATACCACGAGGTACAATCTTTGCACACCCTATACAACGATCTATAAAAACCTCCCTTTATACGTTCCGTATAAACTTTACACAGTGGCTTATTATTACATCGTTTTGTCCCGATGAGGAATTTTAAGTTGTAATGCAGTTTTAAAAAACAAATATGAATATTAATAATACGAGCGCGGAAGCGGGGCATCGCGGACTGCCCGGAAGGGCTCTACAAAAAATATTGCTGTTGGAAAAAATCTAACACCGTTGCTCTGGCAGTCCAATATGTCTCCTTGCGGACCGCTCAAAGAGTGAGGCGTAAATTAAAAATAAAAACTCCAATGTCCGAAATAACAATAAGCGAGGGGAAGTGAAAAATTAAAAACATGTAACGTGGTTGACAAGGGGTGGAGACGCTGAAGGGTGGGGTTGGCGGTGATATCGGCAATGTTTACTGTTGTGTCATAAAATGTATGCCATTAATTCTATGTCGTATTGCCGAATCTTGGTTAAATGTATTCACTTTATTCGGAATGATTGCGTCCCGAAGTACTAAGTGTTAACCTAACTGTTCAAACACTATTAATAGGAGTAACCGAAAGATTGGCAAACAAACATGAGTTTTATATTTCAAATTTAAATATAGTATTACTTAAATTGAAGTTTAACGTTTATTTTGTCTATGGTTAGTCTTTACATTTAGGGTTACTGGTGGTGAACTATAGTTTAGAAAATTAGTAATTTTTAAATGGAAAGTCGTTGTGCTGACTACATACCACCCAACCAACTGGGTTGCCTTCACGGAAGTTTCGCGGCAATATAATATTTACCACTATTAAAAAATTCTTGATACTCAAGGGTTTTAAATGTAGAATGTTGAAAATACCCTAAAGCGTTTGCCACGATTATAAATAAAGAAATAAGTAATTTTCATTTAGGCGTGATAAAATGTAAATTAAGATAAGTTTAATGTTTTAAATTGTTTATAAGGCGATTTAAAGACAACGTACAAAGCTAGTAGTGCTTAATTAAAAATAGAGTATGCCATAGTGTAGAACCGATAACCTAGAAAAACGTAAAAACATCAGTGAACAAACTGATAGTATTATGTTACAATCGTTAATGGAATTTAATGCACATTAGTACTTAAATCTATCTATGTATATATTTAAATTTAAAATGAAAACAAAATTGTTAAATGGAGTTTGTGTTACAAAATTTTGAAGGTTTTAACAATAACTAAAACTAATGGTGAACTTAACTCTCAACGTATTCCGACCACTACTATACCCTCCACACCATATTGGTCGTCATTTTTGTTTCGATTATTGTAAAAATAACTTCTGTTTATGCCATATTTAAAATCGTCTTCTTTTAAGTTAGTTAAAGTAATTTATAACAGAACGGTAAATGTCTGTCGGCTAAAGAACAGATAACGCTTCCCTCTAGAAGTAAAATTAGCCGCAATACTGGTGCAATAACGTGTACAAATTGTTGTCAGTCAGGTTACGAATTACCATAAATACCTCAGGGAAGTGATAACGTTATCATTAACCAAGAAGCAGAAGCAATGGTTTTACCCTGAAGGCAGAGTCGGCTGTAGGGAGTTTATATTTCTTGACACAAGATGCAATATTGCCGTGCCCTATTTATTGTTGCCTTGTCTCTAATATTTAGGTTTAATCACAGAATAGAGATGAAATTAAAAATAAAATAGTTATAGTTAGTTATATTAGAACTAGCTTCTGTAACAGACTTCGACGAGTTAAAAATGTGATGAATTATGGAACATTTTTGAATTCCTGTATAAAGTTGTATTCTCAATATCATTATTAGTGCCTCATTTTAATAAACGCAGGAGTGCGATGTTTTCCTTTTTGAAATTTTTAAGTATCATAATTCTTTGACTTTTTTACATCATTAGTACATACTTCAGTTAGAATAATGTTGCTCATGCCAACAAAAAATAACCTTTTACGTAGAAATAATAATTTAAATGGACGTAGATGTAAATTAAACAAAAAGTAACTTTAAAACCTGATAAATCACAATTATTAAAAAATTATAAATACCGATTCATTAAATTTATTAATAAAATAACTGAAGTTAGTTTATAGCATTTAATTAACTCCTGTGTAATCGGCTAACAACATAAACAACGTCTAAATCGCCATCCTTGCAAACAATATTCAGAATCAGCTACTTTTAATATGTGTAACTAAAATAATTGCAACTATTAATTTGGCAATGATGTCCGAAACATTGGCCCATGTCAAAGAATAGTCTGATTTTAATAAAATTAACAAGATCCCAAATGCGGCTAACTTTGATCCAGAATTAAAAAAGATTTGGTTTGTTCAGTATATAAAATAAAATGTTTAGTCTCTAAATTAGTTTTAACACTGGATAGAGAAACATAATATAGTAAATGTTATCATACAATACAATTTTAACATAAAAAGTATGTGTATTTATAAAATAAACACGGAAAAGTGGTCCAATGTTCGCCAAGTTGTTCGCAATGTTAGAACTGTGTGCTTATTTAATAAAAAATCCTCAAACCGATCAAATTGGCCTAGGAGACTTTCAGACTTAAGCACTTATGGGATAAACTGTTTTATCCCTTTGTATATCTGTACGATTATTGTAAATTTCAAAAATACATTTCATCATACCACCTTTTATTAAGTATACAGAGTGGCTAAAAATAAACTTGGTCCTACACAACCTCATAACTTGTTATTTGTTGATATATTTTAACTGTTTCCAGCTATTAAGTACAAACAAAAGTAACTTGTTCAAACAATCAAATATTTATTAGGTTAAGAATATTAGGTAATTTTACAAATTGAAAGAAACATATTGATTCAGGAGTATTAATATTTGAATCAGCCATTATAAGTACATTGACACTTTTACAATAGTCTATAGGCTAATAAACTAACAACATCAAAGGTTTGTTTATTGTTCAATTTGTTTATGTTGCTAGAAACAGTCAACTGTTTAAAAATTATATAATGGAATACGGTAAGTAGAATAGCAGCGCTCGTGGTGACAAATCTTGGAACCTTCTTTCCCGGCTTAGTCCTTTTTACAGTTTTACCCGGACTGTTTACCCGGCTTATCGGGAATCGATTGGTTTCAACCACAGCTGATAGTACTGAAAACAATGGTTTATTGCGTTGGTATGATGAAATATACATTTCAGACTAACACACATTGTTAGATATGTTGTTTTGTGATCTTTATAAAATATGGTAATAAACAAATTTCAATATAATTAAAATACAGTTTTAAGACTGACTATACATTTGAGATAGGGGACAGAATGGGGGAGGGAGGGAGAGAGAGAGTATACTACTGTGATAGATAAGGTAAACACTATCTAATATAATCATGGATTAAAGGAAGATTCTGAGCAGAAATTTTGTCATTTGAAAAAAATAACAATAATCGAATTATTCATAATTTTCGTGTAACCTTCTATCTAAACATTCGCTAAATATATTAAAATTGAGTATTGGCTACATTGACTAAATATATTGCTAATTGTTTATTTAGAAGATCAACCAAAGTACAAAACACAATATATTGAAGACAATTAATTTCGGAATATGACCAAATAAATCGATGAAATCGTATATGATCAGGAAATGAAATATGATGTAATGCCTAACCGCCGACATACGTTACTTCTCATTCTTTACACAAGAAGAATGATGGCATTGAAATACCAAGCACCCATGATGAGTTCTTTTCACACTTCATCAATCACAAGACCCTCTTCAGTGACAGCTTCTGATAGACTTTTACTAAGGAAACGTGTTAATTTCCAAACGTAATGTAAATATGCCCTTTATTTGTCCACGCACGGAATACACAAAGACTTGACACTTAATTTCCGTGTTGGACTTCAAACTTTACGTTGGCAAATCTAAGGTTTACATAATAAAGTGTAAATGCTGTTATCAGAGACTATATTGACGAGTTAGTTTGGTTTTGAAAACGTTAATAATTTACAAGCAAAATGAACTTAATTATGAATAATATAGACTTTACGTTATAATGTTTACTTTTCGAAACTACAATTTCTAATAGTAAAACATTCCCTATAATAACAAATATTCAGTGTTTGATTAGGCCTACTGATCTAACCTTAATTAGGAGTAAACATCTAACCTTAAATATAGTACAATAATATAAAGTTTAAATGGTGATATAGTACCCATGTTAAACCTTAGATTGGATGTAATATACACTCAAGAAAAAGCAAATAAACATCTCAAATACATGAAAGCATAATAATGGTTTTCCTGACACGTCTATTTATAGAGTTCTACCGGACCAATTAGAATAAGTTTGGTGAAGTTGTAAAGCATCTTAAGTAGATAAACAAACAAAAAAAAAAAAACATTAATAATAAAATTTTTTCAAACCACCCTTTGTACTTTCTTTCAATATTGGGTAAGTTAGAATGTTTGTTATAATGGTTTTTCCAAAAATTAGTTTAATTGGCAATTATATTGAAATGTACTAAAAAAAAAAAAACACATTTAGAAAGCGATTAAAGTTCCAGTAAATATTTAGGAATATGAGTTAAAAAATCATATAAATCGACAAAAAAGTTTTACTGCAAAACATTATTTTTACTGTAATGAATATAGCAAACAAATAAAAAAATATATTATTGGCTAGTGACAGTTGATTTTTTAAGATTTGAATGAGTCTAAAATAAATAATATTTGAGTATTTGTATTTTAAAGAAATAACAGTTTAATAATCTATTTTAAGGTTAGGCCTGAATCAGAGTAGGATATTATGAAAATAATTTGGAAAACAATGTTAATTTTATTTTGACCAAACCATTATGAATGGTAAGTAAAAATCGTCAGTATGTTGTGTAGTATAATATTGGTCGTGTAAAA
Organism: Philaenus spumarius; assembly: GCA_018207615.1. Classification (NCBI taxonomy): domain Eukaryota; kingdom Metazoa; phylum Arthropoda; class Insecta; order Hemiptera; family Aphrophoridae; genus Philaenus; species Philaenus spumarius. The sequence goes on along the minus strand of JAGFPH010000215.1, from coordinate 255,782 downwards.
TTAATTTTTTCCAATAATTAATGAATGATTGTCTGAGCAGAGCTAGTGAAGGGGTTGGCATGAGAACCTCGCAGGAGGACATAGTGATATCACTGAGATCAGGAATTAAGGGTGATACAAACAAACATAAAATATATTAAAACTTGAAAAATATGCCTTTTTATAAGTTTATCTTTATTACATTACATAAGTTATTATAAATAATGAAAGTTGTATGAAAATAAAAACAAATTCTATTGGTTATATAAAATAATATATATATATAATCATTTATCAACTTATGATACATTCAGGAGTAAATTTTTAAAGTTTAAGCTATGAAAGTAGAAACTATTCAATTGACCATAAGTTCTACTGTTTTTGAAGTTCAATGCATTTCCTTACCTTCTAAAATATACATGATCAAGTTTTTAGAATACATTTTTATATCAGGCAAATAAGATTTACATGTTTAAGAAAAATATTAAATAATAATACAATTTCGTTCACAGATGTATTCTTTAATTTGAAAATAATCACGCCCATTTAACCTAAAACAATGAATAATCTATCTTCTAAACAAGGAAAAGATTGCTTGTCACATTCTAGGAATTGCAGCAGGTGATTCATTCGGCTTTGTGAGCATTGAAATGTTTTTATTGTTCTTGAGAGAGTGATTAAAACTGTGCCATTTGTTAATTGTCTGGCAGTTTTGATGAGTTTCTTGTGAGGACTGTCGGTCTGTTTGATCAGGCGACGTTTCTACCCCTATTTGAATACACCCCCTTTACCCTTACCTCGCTACGCTTTGTCTTGATTTTATTTCTAGTTCGGGTTCCTCTATGTGGATGGAATTTCATCAGCTCGTTTAATGAGATACGGTTTCTGATCTGATCCACAATGCGATGAAACAATCAGCGAGATAAGACTTTAGAAGACTTTACACATCTTGGATTGAGTAGTTTCTAAGAGATTGCATTGTTACATCAAAATTTCACTTTACACAGAACGCAATGTTTAGGGAAGGGAATATAAAAGACGAAAACAGTAATAACAAGTCAATAATCGTATTAATAAAACTTGACATTTTTACGTGATTTAAGAAACCCGCAAATAAAAAACTACATAGTTTTAGTAGTTTCTTTATTGAAAGACCACGTACTTATTACTAGAAAAAATAAGTTTAAAAAAATAATAACACAAATCTTATATTATGTAAAGCAAGCACTAACGTTTTTAATGTGCCTATCTTCTAAACTCTTGTTACACGGTAAAACAATTAAAATTATATATTAAGAGACTCAATTTTAATTAATTAATTTATGATGTAAATATAATAAAAAATTGCAGCATATTGTTTTCACATTTCTTATGATTTACAACAATTTCTAGAAAAGGATAACCAACCCTAGTAATGTGATTCTACACAAAAAACCTGTCTCTAAACGTTTTAAAACAAAATAAGTAACTTAATAAAATATATATTAAGGCATCACTCAGTAATCCCTTTCTCAGAAATATGAGTTGTTACTATTTTAAAAAGGACAGGACTTGAAATGGTTACTGGTGTAGATTCAAAAATATCTGCCGAAATTAATTCTATCATATGTAGAATCGAACAAACTCCAACGCCTTCAGTTAACAATATACTTGTTATAGTTTAAAAGCTAGCATACTACTATCATTATCATTGAAAGAAATTTAAACCTTAATTTCGTGTTAGAGTTCATCAATTTTCTTTTGAATCTTCAAACCGACAACGTGAAACAAAGTAAAATGTTTAATAAGAAAGAGCTCATGATTCACATTAACATTGTTTTTTGTTCTTTAACAACACCGCAAACTATTTTTAATTCACATTAAATTTTCACTTTCAAGTTATATCTATTTATCGAGTCCTTCGAACTTGGAACATGACGTGTAAAAATATTTCTTATTGTCTAGGGGAAACAAACCGATCAACGGAACATATCTTGAGAACGGAAATGGATTTTGACAACGTTCCTAGGGAAAAAACAACAACGTTAAACGAGGTGCCACATTACCATTATTCTATTAAACATTTTAAATATAGTTAAACAATGGCCACCGCCAATTTAAAAACACAAAAGCGAAAGTTAATGTACTTTAAAAACTTAAATAGACTTTAAAGTTTAAAATTGGAACCGTTTTGTAGATACTAATAGTATTCCAGTCTTTATATACACCCTGTCTTATATATTCACTATTTAAAAGGCATAGTGTTTATGTTTGTCATTTGATTTGAGTGATTGCTATCAGCAGTAGTTTTAAATGTTGTTTACTGTTTGTTGTTTTTTGTTTTGACAAGTAAATACAATTTATGTTTGGAATGTGTGAAGAAACTCATTTTGTGATGATCTGTTGATGGCGAATTAGTTTCACCGAAGCAGGCTATTTGAGTTAACAGTAAGGACTGTTTGGACGGTTATAAAAATTACATTCTTTATATTCACAAGTGAAGTTGTCAACGTATTGTACACCATATTAATGATTAAATCAATAAAAGGCTATATTATCGACACAAGGATAATACACGTAAAACAGTAGCCCATCTTCATTAGCCAAAGTATCATGGCGGTTAAGCCCTCCTAATGAGAAACCTCTTCGTTTCGTGCCCTACAGCCGTGCCTTCCTCTTAATTTCTTTTTAACCTGTTCCTTGAGCCAGTCAACGAAATTATGTACACATCCTTGAATATTTTAAGAACTTTAAAGGAGGTGATTAAAAATGGGTTATTAAATGTGCAAAAGGCGCCTCTGATCTTGGTATATTGTTAGGCGTAATTTTATTGTGACGAGCTCTTCGTCCTTATTTAGGGGGAAAAGATTAATTAAAAATATTTCCTTGGGCGATAAGTAGAAGGCATTCCGGGTGGTCTGTTGTAATCAATTATAACGATCAGTTATCGATTGTATGCACCGTTTTTATCAGTAGAATTACTTTTTAATATTCTTTAAACTTTTAATTACTCGAAATAAATTTAATTGCTATTGGTTACACCTGAGTAATTTGCATAAGGATAATCAAGGCCATGTTGAAATTATTATTGGGAAATATTTGATGATTTATCCGTTAAATCACTGGGTTTTAAGCACTGGGTAAAGAATTGATTTACTGATTAATTAAGAAAAAGTGACTTGAAATTCGGGAAGTGACTTTTAAAAGGATAATAATATATACGTATATTATATGTAAAGAGTTTTTAGTAAAACTAAAACCAATTCAAACCTAATTCTGAATACCCTTCATTTATTAAAAATTGCATTCCTGAAACATTCGGACAAGAATCCCATTTACTTTAAACTGAGTAATGACCAAATAAAAATATAATAATAATACAAAAATAAATAATTACACATACTTATAAAATCGGAGAAATCCTCAAAAATACAATTATCATTAAAAGGAATCTAAAACTGAAACTTTTCAGTCAGTAACTTGTGGTATGTACTTTAAAACTTCAACTTTTTACTTTTACTGAAAGAGTTTGTCCCAATATTTTCAAGTATATAAGGTTTTACGATAAAAGAGCAGAAAAGTCTGTATAATCTAGTAGAGAAATTGAAAATCCGATTGTTAAATGGCGCCCAACAATTGTACGCACATTAATGCTAACACCATCCCATAAAGTTCACATTTCCCAGGGACTAATAAAGAACTGCTTAGGGGTTGTACCGCGATAAATACGACATCCTTCCCGTAATTAGATAACGCGAATGTCTCCCGGTAAAATGCGACCCAATTCCTTCTGCATTTTATATCCTTGAGGGATTTACGTCCCGTCTGAGGCAGCCGACGATAACGCTTCACTCCGCCTTCTTCAAGGAAGCAAAAAAACCGTTCCTTTAATTTGTATTTTAATTAGGACAGTTATGCTAATGCACTAGCCGCCTTTTGTCCCGAGGCCGTGATCCGAGGTGCCACCTCTTTTAATTTCTTCTTATTCTTCATATCTTTAAGTACGACGTTATTTAAATGGCGCCTAATAAAGTGTTTGTAGGCCGAGATGAAATTAACCGGGATTAAATGGCTGAATTAATTTGCAGACAACATCAAATGGGCACTGAACAGCTTAGAGTGGAGATTGCTCTCGACCTTTGTTTTTATTTCTGTCTCCCTTTTTCATCACAGCTTCTATGTCATTTTCACATGTTACATTAGCCTGACTGTAATAATTGTATGAACATACCAACACCATAAATTTGTTTAAAAGGTATTAACAATTTACTGAATTTCAATCATTATCAATTAATTTACCATCAACTGATATTTATTTACTCAACTAGCCTGTTACATTTCTGATTATTACATTATAATACAGTAGTAATAAAAAATAAATTATTTAACAAACTTGTTAAATCATTGTAAATTAGATAGTGCATGATTGATTATTTTCGTAAAATAAATATAATATTGCTTTTCATACTTAAGAGGAGTTTTATTTTCTCTTACATTATTTGTAATGAAACCTCAACAAACATGTTTTCTTAGTTAGTTTTTATTATTTAATTGTTAGTGACTACGCTTAGACATTTTTGCTTGATTTTATTTTATTAGAATTTACCAGATTATTTATTTCTGAATACATATTTTAGGGTAAACTGTGCAAACGAAATTGAAAAATAGATTATATATTTTTTCAACTGATATTATAGTATACTGTTTATGTTATAGTCATAATACTATATTTTCTAAAAAAAGAGTTATATGAATTAAGGGGAGAAGAGAAGGGGTGTAAGAGAAAAAGGTCTAAGGAGAGGGGAAGGGAGATGAAGCGAAATCGTCGTTTTGCGACACAAGCTTAATTAGGGAAACGGTTTGAGGAGAGGCAGCTCACTAATGCAATGAATGAGTCAAAGAGGCCGAGAATGGATTTTACCAACCAGAGCAGTTTTATTTATTTTTTTCATGTTCCATGACGTCTTTGTGAACCCTTTCCCTCTCGGATCGCAAGAAAAGGGCGCCGGCATCCTCCCCAACCTCCGTAGTCCAGTTTCTAAATGTAATTAAACGTTAGGAATTAATAGCTTTATGAAAAAGTGGATTTGACTTTGAACGTAAAATATCCGACGAAAGGCTTTTCACAGGGTTTCCAGACTTTTCAATCTCAGATTGGAATGTTGTAATCAAGCCAATAATGGACGATTTTCTAATTAGTTTAATTTTAAATTCAGTTTATAATTGTATTCATAAGTACAGGATTTTATAAACAGTTAATTTCTACATTAAAGTCAAATAATATATGTTTCACTGTTCTTGCATTCACCAATGGTTATAAAAAATAAATAATTCAGTCTGTAGGATTACAGTATAAGCTGCTATTATTAAAGATGAACAAATTTTAAATAGTAAATATTAATTAATGAATGACAATTTTAGTTGAAAATTTAAATTAATATATATATATATATAATATACATACTTAACTTACATGTTTGAATGACATTTTTGACATTAGATTAGATTTAGCCTTCATAAAACGTCATAGATGGAGTTGGCTGGAAATTTATTATTTTTTAGAAATATTTAGTTTATTTTAATCTTACCAGTTGAAATGAGAAGAAGCTACGATTCATGTTTTAATGTTTATCTGTATGAAATTAGTAAATTTTATTAAATTAACTTAAGAAAGGAGTGTTAACCTAATATACTTAGAAGTAAAAAAAACTTCTAAGTTTGCTTACATTAAAATTTGTTTTATTTTTTTTAAATAAAACGCGTACCTAATATATTAGTTAACTCATGTTTTAAATACTCCTGTCCAAATGTTTCATTTAAACTGCCCTATTGGAGTAGAATATTGCTTAAGGGACGAAGAACTAGTGACTTCATTATATTTATTAAATTAATTCCTTATACAAATACTTTAGGCTTTAGACAAAAACTATAGCATATTTAATTAAAATTATGGATTAAAATCCGTTATTGAAAGCTTTAAGACAAACGTTATTTCTCAAAACTGTTGTTTTTATTTCTCTGCTTTCATGTATTGTAAGACAATTCATTTATGAAATTGATATATTTTTTTGTAAATAGATAATATAATATAATATTAATTAATCACCTTATCAAGAATCAAAATCTTACATAAATTTGACTCTTTAATCAAATAAAATCTTACATAAACGTATATGTTTATTTCAATGTAATCATATAGAATACATATATGTCTCTCTTATATACATAATTGTTTCTTTGCTTCTTTGCTTCTTTGTTTTCTATAAACTCAAAAACTATTGGACCGATTTTAATAAAAATTTCACATAATATCCATATTACTACAATAAAACGGATTGAAATAGGATTGTTACCTCTATGCAATAAATTGAAATTGAACTAACTTTCTTTTTAGCTATAAAAATCAAATCGTGCAAAATTAGTCTTAAGTGATATAAAAAACAATTTACAATTGGATTACTTAGGTCGAAAGGGTGAATTGGGATTACTACCATTAAATTTAAATAATCATTTATATACTTACGTTTTATATATGTTTAAAAATTGCTCAACAAATTTCACTAAAAATTTCACAATTTACACATGTATTATTAGAACCAGGATTGTAGGATATGTTCACTACAATCAAAGAGATTAAAATTGGGTAGTTACCTTTATATCATAAAATAAATTGCACTAACTTCGTATAAGATATAATGCTACATTTGACCAATATTATTCTTATATGATATACAAATAAAAAAAAAAAACATTTGCAATTTGATTACTTAAGTCAAGGTGATGAAATGGTATTATTATCCTTAAAATAAAATAATTAGTTAAATGGGATATCTATCTATATAAAATAAATTACATCAAACACCCGTATATTTAATACGCGCTCTTACCATCTGTCCTGAACATAACAATCTTATTTTCACCACTAGTCACTTCAAAATTAATTTTTCAATATACTCCCTGAATGGTGTTTTTTATTTAAATATAAGTATACATTTACATATTAAAATCAAGCAATAACGAAGCATAGCCAGATATAATAGTAAAATATATAAAAAAATATTGCGAATGCATGTACAAAATAAGGTGCGTAGAAAAAGTGAAAATACTATGAGTTTGTGACATATGAACGGCTTTGTCTGACTAAAACGGTACAATGTTTTACGAAATATTTTATAGAATGAAGTAGAGTGTGGTACAAATGTAATGGACCAAATATATTTCACCTTTTGATACGCCAAAGTTCAAAATATTTAAATGAATGTAAAATGAGTATATTGCACATAACAAAACAAACTTTTTACTATAAAGGTGGTGCGCTGAGAGGTAAACATATTATTTCAAAAAGATTAAGCTATATGACAATACAAATTGATTCAACCAAAGGCTTTTCCTTCAAACAAGCGCACTTCAACACTCTAACGCAATAAAAACCAAAATCGTGTCAAGTGGACGTTACGTGTGAACCTGTAACGACAAAACAATTTCCCGAGTTTATACAAAGTTTTCCATTCAAATTTTCTTTCCTAATTTGACAATTCAAGTGATCTGCAAAAGAAATGTAAGCCTTAATAAGAACAGGGTTGTAAAAGTTTATTAGCACATTGAGAATTGCAACTTCTGAACCCCTCGTCGGAGTTAAGGGTGTGGAGGGGGGCGACTGAGAGTGGGCTAAAAAAACGAAAGAAGGAAAAAGCTAATTTCTACCAATCTAATGAATAATTTGTGTTTGGCGATTCCGACTTGAGTTATGGTGACATTAGGTAGCGCAAGGGAGAGCGGGGGTTGAAACGTTTTCTGTCACTAAGGTTTTTAAACATAGCACAGTCGTAACAAGACTGAAGGGTGTACAATACAAAAGGGGTGATCTCACCCCCACCCACGACCCCTTCTACTTGCTTTAGATTAGTGCGTTCTCTTGTTGTCGCGTAATGGAATCACACTTAAATATATATGTATGATAGACAATGATGTTGAGCCCTGTGTAAAATTTAAGGAAATATATTAATGCAAAAGTTGAGGGAGCGGAAACCCAGACAAATGTTGCCTATCCAATTTGGTTTCCTTTTAGACGGGGGAAGTTGAAACGTGTTTGTATTTTTTTTTTTACTTTCTTGTGGATTTGCTTTTAGTTCAGATGTCTTTATACGCTGAAAGATTTTTGTAAGCTTATGGAATTTATTGATTAATAATAAACAAGAGAAGATCATTATTATTATATTCTCACGCCCCCAACTCACTTCATCCCACAAGTATGAAAGAAATAACTTAACATACATTAAATGTAATATAAACACAAATAATTTATTAATACACACAAAATAAAAACCTGCACATTTGCCTTATTCATTTTATAATTTTTAGAGTCTAAGGGCAATGTGTACTTGGAAAAAGTACCCAAAAAATGGGGTTTTGTTGAGTATTAAGTTTTTTATAGATCCAAGGTATTTTCCTAGGCGTAATATAATTTTAACACTGATTAATTATCCTACATTTTATTTATTTTTTATTTTTTTTTTTTTTTGCTTTCCATGCCACTTTGGGCCTTTCGGCTAACGAGCATGTTTTTTTGGGTTTTTAATATTTTATGGTCCCCCGCGGGATTTGAACCCGGGACGTCTTGCTTATGAGGCAAGTACCATAGCCGTTGAGCTATGACAGAGGACAATCCTACATTTTAAAGATCCTTTCATTGAATTTGATTAATTTCTATTTTAAATTAAGACAAAACCAAATCTTAGTTAAAGTATCTACAAATACTTTATATATTTGAATTTATTTTGGCCTTTAGGATATACGATAAAACTAACTATTGCGATTAAAATAGTAACATTTTTCAAACTGATGAACCTATACATCTGCGTGTTTAGGCTATTATATTTGTGCGATAGTTAAAAAATGTGCACATAACATCTCGTAAGTAATGTTTATTATTAATTCGTTTACATAGCATACCAAAAACTATTAAAACATTAATAAGCATTTGTTTCTCAAATACGTCTTTATTATCTAATGCCACTATACAAAATGTATTTACATATTTTGTTAAACTCAGTTTCTTTGAAGTTTTTATTTAGTAAGCCTATTAATTTTCTTTTTACACACTTTAAATTAAATAAATATATATTTAGGGTTTCTGCTATTTTGCCAACACATTCCATAACTTTAAAAACATGATCCATCCTTCCTCTTAAAAAAATATTGTACTAGAATAATCTCAAAATAACAAAAAAATAAATATTTTAGAAATGCAGATAGGTACTATTTACATAGGTAAGGGAAAAACAAAAAGGAACACACATGTTTTTTTGTAATCCTTTACTTCATAAAAGCTATTTGGCTGTCAGGTTATTAAATAACAGAAAATAAAGTAGTTTTTCTACAGGTGATATTTTTTTTAACAGTGTGAGATTAAAAAGGAATAATTTCTTTATATAAAAGCCAAATCCTCTGACTCACTGATCACGATTTCTCAAAAACTACTGAACGGATTGGAACAAAATTTGGTATGTAGCACCCTCTAGGGCCATAGATGCTCACTAAGAAAGGTTTTAAAAAAAATTGAACTCTTAGGGGATGTTTGGGGGTCAAAGTTACTAAATCACGATTTCTCTAAAACTACTGAACGGATTGGAATGAAATTTGGTATGTAGCTTTATTTAAGGCCGTAGGTACTGATAAGAAAGGGTTTTAAAAAATGTTATATCTTACGGCAGGGGGGTGGGGGGGGGGGGTAAAGTTACTAAATCACGATTTCTCCAAAACCACTGAACGGATTGGAACGAAATTTGGTATGTAGCTTCCTCTAAGACGTAGGTATTGATAAGAAAGGGTTTCAAAAAATTTGAAATCGTAGGAGGGGCTTGGGGGGAGGGGGTTCAAAGTTACTAAATTATAATTTCTCCAAAACCATTAAACTGATTGGAATGAAATTTGTTATGTACCTTCTCCTAGGACCATAGTTGCTCGCTAAGAAAGGGTTTAAAAAATTAGAAATTGTAGGGGAGGATTTGGCGGGTCAAAGTTACTAAAAAAAAACATTGAATGAATTGGAATTAAATTTGGTATGTAGCTTCCTCTAGGGCCCTAGGTGCTCGCTAAGAAAGGGTTTAAAAAAAATTATAAATTTTAGTGGGGTTCGTGGGGGGGTGGGGGGGGGAAGTTACCAAAAAAAAAACACACAGAACAGATTGGAATGAAATTTAGAGTGTGTAGCTTCCTCTACGGCCCTAGGTGCTCGCTAAGAAAGGGTTTAAGGAAATTCGAAAATTTAAGGGAGGTTAGGGAAGTCAAAGTTACTAAAATTTCCCATAAGACATACATAGTGTAATATATTTATTGATATAATATACTTTTTGTTAATATACATTTAAATTTGATGTGTCTATCCGTGCAAAGCCGGATCGGGACAGCTAGTTATAATATAATGAACATAACCCAAAACTATTGCATGACAGTTTTTATAGTAGGGTAGATTTATTCAAGTGCCTAACCGTAAATAAAGCCATGTGAGGCACACGAATAAAGTATACATATTGGTATGTTATACTCGGTAAACAAAATTAATTTTGAATCCATCATACTCATCATAGGTGATATGATGGGGACAATTTTTGTTGCAGTAATTATTAAGAAGATACATTAAAATTAACACCATTTCCATATTTTTGAGGTGGCATTTACTGTGCTAAACTGACACAAACCACCATATATGATTTCTTTATTTGTTTTTCTACGTTACGGAATCTACGATTGATTAGGATAGAGGCACTTTTATCGAATGGTGGTGGCAGCAGTGACTTAGATTCTAACGCATGCACAGAAGGTCAGAGTTTCTTTTGCCTGAATGTCTAGAATGTTCCATATATTCAACAGACACTATCAACTTTGTATATCAGACACTTTTATTGTGTTCCAGGCCTGGGCTAAAACTATCAACTACTAAGCATCATTTCTCAAACATACAAACACCAGACAAATTTTATAATAAATAATGTTGAGATTTAGTTTCCTTAAGTTAATAATATATTTGCCGTTTTATTGTTATGGTAATTTCAGTCAAAACCAGTGTTTTAAAGTACCTACAGCATTTCATGCATTTTTATAGAGTGTTATGATTTCGTAACATCTATTTGTTAAGTTCTACTGGAAAGATTTTCTTAAAATTTGCCGTTGATAGAATGGATTTTGTGAGTACATTTTTCCTTAGAACTAACTTTTAGAAAAACCAAGTTGAAAAATCTATTAACTTACATAACAGATAAGAAAATTTTGTGTAGGTTTTTTAAAATTATTTTAGATAGGCTATATTCAATGAGCATCAATAAGATCGTCTAATATCATCATTAGGTAATATGATTTCTCCCATAATTTGACTGACGTTCGTGTAGGCAGATCGATGTAAATCGAAAGCGGTTTTACATTACAGACAATCTTTCTTCCTGTAGGTTACATATTCAGTAAATGCTACCCCTTTATTCCTACGTACGTCCCAGCAACAACTTTAACTGACAAGAAACTCTCAGGAACCAGAAACCTCTCCGATTTATTACAAGATGTAAATTCTCCAAGGGACTCTGTTCAGGAAACAATTTCTAAAGACGTAAACGTGTCTAAGCTGTAAAGAGCAAAACTTAGATTCTTGGCTATTATATTTCAATTCCTGTTCCCTTCCTCCGAGTTTGTACTTAAGTTTACTTTGCCGACGTCTTACTGACTGGACCCTTTGTTTGAAGGTATTGTGTTGAGTTTCTTTTTATAAAAGTAAATAAGACGGAAGGCGATGCAAGACGAGGTTCCTTCCTTTATCCGCTTACTCCTCGAGTTTGCCTTGTGTGCGGTCATGCCGACATTCTGTTAGTTTCCTTACATTACTTGCTAACTTCGATAGAACTTTCAAAAACAGGGAGAACTGTGTAAATCAAGTCGGTGGTACCTGATAAAGGAAGGAAAAGTGGTGATAAGCTTTCCTACTCATGTATAATGAAGCAAACTTGTTGGGTGTCTTTTATTAGTACTAGTAATGAAAAAAGTGTCTACTATCCATACTACTCGTATAAACAAAATATGTGATTAAAGTGACATTTTCTTACAAATCAAGGTTGTATTCATTACGACAAAAGATACTACTAGTGGCATTGAAAACCAAACTACACAAATATTAAAAAGGTAGCATTCCATGTTTTTGTTTGGGATTTGAAAATCAATTTGAGTATTTAAAAAAACTTATTACAGTAATAAAAACTCAGTTTTTTTTTTTAAAGACGCAGATCTTTTCATGCGAAAATCACCGACGGTCTATCTCGCATGTAATAAATTGTTCCCAGCCAGTTAAACAACGGAGAGTCTGAGCTTTGTAGTCAGTTTAACAAAGAACTCATCTAAATGACCAAATAACCACAAACCAGTAATTGTGTACCTAAACTTAGGAAACTACTCTTGGGAATTTTACATTCAAACTCAAATCGAAAGCAGCAAGGCTAGACACACCTTGTAAATTCAATTGTTTAAGTGGTTCCAAAGTGTGAGTTTGGAAACCAAAATATAAACTGTCTTAAGAAGACACTAAAATTGGTGGGTTAATATTCCTACAAAATTTTATGTCATACTTCATTTAACTGCAAATGGATCACACCTCGTACGATTTGTTTTCTTTTTTGACTGATTGTTTATTCTTAAGAATAGGAAATTACAAATATATCATATTATATATTTATGTAAATAGATTTTAAAAGTTGTTGTACAACCACATTTACAACTGCCATCATAATATAACTGTTTTTCTGTTCTAAATGTGACTACTATAAATTGTAAAAGGAGCAAAAATAACAGGAATCGTTAGCATTCAGGAAACGTCACGAATCAGTTGTTTAATTACTCTAAGGATTCGAATTTTTTCTCCAGGATAATAGTATCCCTCGCGGGTTCAAGGGGAGGTCGACACCAAAAGTCCTCTCATTGACAGGATGAAGTTTTAATCACCACCTAACACGATTGCAGGATAAATCTCCTCTCAATATGAAAGAAGAAAGCGAGGGAAAAAAACTCGGAGGGGTTGCAAAGACGGACGCTTTAGCTCTACTTAAATACGGCTATCTCGTTTGCAGGGCTTTTAAAAATAAGAATAATAAATCTTCCAGGTTCGCTCGTGATCCGAGGGCGTTTTTTTTAACGGACCAACTGTTCCTATTAAGAGAAAGTATTTAAGAAGAAATCCCATCTTTAGGATGCACGGCAGAGTTCGTATTTTTTAAGCACGATTTCTTCTAGACCTTATACGAATAATTAAAAATACAGATAAATATATACGAATAATGCGTCTACCACCTTAAAATGGATTGTTGTAGGAAGTATTTCAAATTCGATTTGTAATTTCTAATCTGAAAATTAATACGTTATAGATACCGTTCAAAGTGAACATACGTTTTGAATGTAGCCATGAAGTATAAGTTTGGCTACGTTTTGTGTTGAAATGTTAATCCTGTTGCAAAGGTGTTTTGTTATACATACTGCATAACCAGGTCGTATTAATTTAGATTGGGAATTATTGCTATCAGCTAGTTGTATGTTTACTTAGTAAAATTAATTGTGATTTTAAAAAGATAGCTACAGTATTTCATAATCCCATATTATTAAAATAACACATAAATAATTGTACTTTTTTTAGTAAATTACTGAATGAATCCAAAAAACTTAAACTGGTAGTCTATTTTTATCAAGAATCACCTTCATGCTGTATTTGATAATATTTGTAAGAGCTATAATGGTTGTTTACATGTAGGTAACTGTTTACCCAGGGCATAGTGGAGATCAAGCTGAAAGTTAGAGGTAAAAATAATGAATTTACAAATAATTTAAAGGAAATATAAAAAATGTTTTTTTAATTTAAAATATCTGTCAAATTTAAAATACATAACTCAGCTGTTTGTACATGTTATTGTTGTTGCTTTACAGCTGTGTGTTAAGCTGTTTGTTCTAACCTTCCATTTAGATTATTTATTAGTGGCATTTCCATTAACAACTAAGTTCACACTTTGGAATATTTTGTATTTCTAACATTTAGGCTAAGGATGATAGCTTATTATTAAATAGCAGCGATTATTAAATAACAGATACAACAGTTGATTCAAATGTATAATCTATGTAATAAAAATCAATTGCTGTTCCTTTGTAAGCGCATCACTTGAGAACGGCTGGACCAATTTGGCTATTTTTTGTTTTAAAATGTTCGTAATCGTCCTAACTAGGTTTTTAAATAATGAAAATTTTGAAAAGTTTCCCGAAAAAGTTTCAAATTTGGAAAAAACTAAACAGCCTCTTTTGTATAGACTCAAGACCATAGTGCACAAAAACAGCTGTTCGAATAAAAAGCTTAGCAACACATCCTGTTTGTTTACATTCAGCAACTTTACTCAGCATTTTATAATCAGTTTATTATTATTCAAAACCAACAGCTTTTTTAGGTTAGACTGACCAACTTAAAGCAAACGAAAACAAAAATCAACTAAAAATGCTTACTATATTTTAATTGAATTCAAACATTGATTGGTACATAATATATAAAAAACAGCTTCGTTGGATCAAAAACTGTACATGATTTTAGGTTAGGCCTACATTGAACCAAAACACGTTTATTTGCAACCAACTTATAATCAGGTTTGAACATTGTTTATCAGTATCCAAGTCACTACTTAAAGTAAAAATTATTATAAGATTACTTATAATAATAATTATAAAATTATTATTATTCAATAAGATTACTTGAATCAACAGTTCAGTAGTTGGTCAACCTTCCAACGGTGCGCACCGATTCCTCGCTTTATATATGTTTTTGTTAAATGACATGTGTGTTTGTGTTTGTGAAATGTTTTTAATGTAATATATGACGACCTGATCTTCAGAGAAGCCAGACGATGGAACATAGATTCCGAAACGCGTTGCAATAGTATAAAAAGAAGTCACACGACGGATATACGAAGGTAAATATAATAATTTTTACTTTATAATCAGGTGTTTTACAATTCTTCACAACTATCAGTTTTTTAGATTAGGTAAAAGCAAACAAAAGGTTTACTGTATTATCTATAAAGGTTTACAAACTATGAATCTAAATTTGGGTAGTTAGTGGTATAAAACCCATTTTTCAATTCGATTACTTTAGTCAATGTAATGAAATGGAATAACTACCCTTTAAATTAAATCAAGCACTAGCGAATAATTGCTGGGTCCACTAGTTTAAAGATACAAGCTGAATTTCTGATGCATGTAAAATATAATTTATGGTATTGCTTAGTTAAAAAGCAAAGTGGATAGAAAAATCGTGGACCAATGTTTTGTTAAAACAATAATTGCACTTTTTTTTTCTTCTATTTTTTTGTAAAACTTATTATTTTTATAGTTGTGAAGCTGAGGATGACATTACATACCGAAGATTTGTTATTTATGTACTTTGAAAAAGTTAGATAAATAACAAATATCAATTTGTGTTTTAACTTTGTACGAAAAATTGAACAGAACTACTATTATGTTTTTCTTTGGTTACGACCAGAACTGAAATAGTAAGCCGAATAATAATCCAATATATCATAACTTATCTTTGCTTACAAAGATTTTAAAACATAATACCTACTCATAAACATAAAAATATATCGGATGCTATATAATATTAACTAGTTTCTTAACCGAATAAATATTGGCTATCCCAGCAAGTAGTTGTAATATTGATATTTGCACAGTACTCTATAAGTGTTTGTCTTTATTATAGAAGGGTTTGTTTCAATATAAGATAGATTAAAGTTAAGACTTTAAATATTTGTAACTGTGGCCTCCCACTCACCCCCTCCTTAGTGGCTTCTTGAGGAGGATCTTCTCTAATCGGATAAGCCTTACGCCTGCGCTTTAGCCTATCTATGCCCCCTTCCTCTCCTACCTAATGACATTAGTGACTCGTAAGCGGAATTAACATATACTACTTACAAATGGAAATAAAATAAAGGTAGAACCTGTCTTAAAGAGGGTGTTATTGATGTTTAAATTCATTATCGCATAAAATTAACGATTGAAAGTAATTGATATTTTCTTATTAAAAATACAATACACAAATGTATAATGTTGTAAGCATTACATGACCATTATGTGTAATTAAATAACTAGATTAAAACAAGTTCTCAGTCAAGAATATTTAAATTTAAAACAGTAAAATTACTTTCGTTATCACTATTCTTGTCTGTTATTGTATACCAGAATAAAATTTTATTGAGCCTACTTAATTTTAAAAATAATTCTAAGAGGGCATTTATAAGCGAATAAAAACATATTTATTTTTAAACTGACCGCTAAACTTTAAACTAGTAATCTATAAAACTAAAAAAAAAAAAATTATTTATGTAAGATAGCTGCTTTGCCTTATTAGTAAAAACTAATCTTTATTATTAAGGGTCGGCTCTAGTAAAACAGAAAGCAACCTGCGACTCCAGCGTAGCGGCGGTAGGTTCGCGGACATTGCTCATCCTAAATCCATTTAAAACCCGCCATTGTTCAAATAGCGTTTAAAAAAAATACCAAACTCTTGGGAACAAAATTCTTCATCCGAATGGCTTGGTAATTTTTCGCTATAATTAATAGTTACAACGTAAACAAATATTTAAAATCACCCTATAGCGGCTATAGGTTACACAGACATTGCTCAGCTTAAATTCATTTAAAACCCGCAATTGTTCAAATAGCGTTTAAAAAAAATACCAAACTCTTGGGGACGAAATTCTTCATGCGAATGGCTTGGTAGTTTTTCGCTATTATTAATAGTGACAACATAAAAAAATATTAAAATCAATGTTTTAAATTGTTAATAAATATTAAACAAAATGTTTTTCTTAGTTTTGGAAAAACCGTTTGCATGCATATTGGCCGTACCTTTAAAATTACATATCGTTCATAACTATCCGATCAAAAATAAAGGAATAATTTGGATTTTAATTTAACATTGGTCTTATGGAGTGTCAGCCAACATGGCCGACAGCTAGAGCCGACCCTTAAAATTACACTCAAATAACTAGACTTATAAATACACAGGGTGTTTAGCAAGAGGTTGGCACAACTTCAGGAGATGATAGGAGACCTAAAAAAAAACTAAATTGTTCATATGAACATAGGTCCGGAAAATCTTCGTTTTCCAGATACCAGCCATTTTCTTTTTTTTTACAAAATAATTCATATGTAGAGAAATGTATGACAAATTGTGTTCAAACTTTAAAAATATAAAGTTTAAACTAACAATGATCTATTTTAAGAAAAATAAGCGATTATATCCAATTATGAGACCTTGGAAAAATTTCAAACCTTAATTACTATATATCCGTACCTTTTGTGTAGTCCTTTGAATTCGCTATCGAATGGTGCAACTGTCAAAACAATCAAACGAAGGATAATAGTTAAGTTAAAGATAACTAGCTGACCCGTGCGAAGCATTCGCATTCTAACTGACTTAAATCCCACTTAATTAAAGTACACACCATATATTTAGTATCGTATAGTGCGTATACTATACGATACTAAATATACAATTAATTAATTAAAAATAGCAATGTAGTGGCGTAACGGCAGCTCTCCAGCTGGGTATTGTTATCATCAGTGTTGTCAACGCCAGGAAAATATCCCTACAACTTACTTGATCTTACATCACTGTTACTTTCGGATTCTTTATTATTTTTTTTTTTTTTGCATCTTTTGGTATAATAACATTGCATTTTGTATATTTTTCGGGTGTAGCGGTTAAGGAAAGCTTTAAAATGATGCCTCATTCATGTAATTTGATGATATATTAAGGAAGTTATGGCGTACCGACAAAAAAAATAATATATGCCTTGAGAAATAATATATGCGATAATAGCATATGTATATACGATATTGTTGTGTTTAATGAGTTGGTATAGGAACACACCGGGTTGAACAAACCAAATATTACACATAACTTTTAATACGAACAATTTTGTTTTTGTTTAGGTCCCCTATCATCTCCTGAAGTTGTGCCAACCTCT
>JAGFPH010000215.1:148457-210466 GCA_018207615.1 Philaenus spumarius | reverse complement strand
CAATAAGACGGGATTTTGAAATATTTTGCGTTTAAGGTTATTAAAACGTAAACAGCGTTAGAAATATAGATAAAAGTCAAATGCCACTGACTCACTATTAATCACTATTAAAACGTAAAAAGCGTTATCTATATCTATATATATAAAATCGAAATACCACTGACTCACTGATGATCACTATATCTCAAAAACGTCAAAACATATTAACTCGAGACTTAACATAGTGGTTTCCCTTATGCTCTAGATGTGCAATAAGACGAGATTTTAAAATATATTGCGTTTAAGGTTATTAAAACGTAAAAAGCGTTAGAAATATAGATAAAAGTCAAATTCCACAGACTCACATTGTGTACAATGAGGTTCTTTAAATAAGCATATAAAAAGGCTGTCCTTTGACAGGTATTAATAAAACTAAAAGATAAATATTTTATACTCTTAAGCTAAGAAAGTAGTACATAGTGTAAATAGCGTACTAACAAAGAGTATACGGGATGCCTTTGAAATTGATATTTTGTAACGAGCTTAACCCGTAGCGAAGCACGGGCACCCAGCTAGTTAGTTAAGTAATATTAACAACATAATCGGAAAGTAGTTTACAAATATTTAGCTGGGATACATCGATCGATTTGCTGCCATTTTGTTATGTACGATTAACAAAGCAATTAATAAAATTACACTCAATAACAGTAAAACAGTAGAATAAGGTAAACATAATACAGTTCAATAATTTAACGAACTTGTAGGTTAGAACCTAGCTTCAACTAATACGGATGATTTAGATTAATAAACTTATTTTAAACTAAGACTGGACTAATGTTTTTAATTAATGATTCGACGAATCAAGATTTAAGAAATAAACGTCAATTTTTCATTTTATAAACATATCAAATATAAAACTTAGTTTGTATAGCTCATAGGTTTAGGATAGTAAAACGAACAGGGTCAGAAATACACACATTTTGAGTACTTCTGCCAAAAACAAATGGGATCAAAAAAGGTACTTATAGAATATAATAACCTTTATTGTGAGCGTGTAATAGTTCACAAAATTATTCCAGTAATGTATGAAAATTCCTAGTTAGAGAGAGTAGTTGCGGCTCTTGAAATTTTTGAACGTGATTTTTACTCCAAAGGAAGAATTATTAAACCCTAATAAAATGTCCATCTCCGTTAGCAATACAAATTACAGTGCAAAAATTTAAAGATGTCCCTCCTTTTTCCAACGTTCGTAGGCCTTTTCTTATCTCTCGGTAGTTGTTATAGATTGTTATACAATCTTTCAGGTTAAAAATCATTAATTAAAACCACCAGTTATTAAAAATGTTTTTATGCTTAAATTTGTCTTATATTTTAAGTATTAAAATAACTATTTTTATTTCATAAAAAACGAAAATAATTCGGTCTTGATTTGTAGGAAAATTTGTAAAACGAAAAGTACAGATGAACTTCTCAATTTATATAAAAGCCGATTTTACAAAAAAAAAGAAAAAAAAGTGAAACAAATTAATGTCGTATTTTGTTAAAATTATAAATGAATGTAACGTGAACTCAGTTATTTATTTTATTTAGCTTATTTATTTCTAAAAGCTTAACTAGATATTTAAAAAAAGTATGCGTTGTCATGATAGTTGTCTGCAACACCAAAATTAGCCTAAAATCACGATTCGTTCAGATTTATAACAATGTATAATTAAATTTATATTTAGATGACAAAAATATAATTATAAAAGTCAGTGTCAGTAAAGAAACATTGTCGATGCACACTATGATTATACAAAAGTATAATTTAAAATAAATAAAAAAGGTAACTACCACATGTTTAGTGCTCTAAAAACGAGCCAAAGTAGTTTTCCAACTAAATTATACGTTCTATATTTCAAGTCAAATACAATAATAGTTTCCAAATGGTTAGCATCCATCAGGCTCGACACAGTTACGGAGATGCAGATGTTATGGAAAATGCAGAATCTAACCAGAACTATTACCCAAGAAACAACCATATCCATTGAAGTTAGACTTTCACATAACTGAGTTATAAATCAAAACTCGTGCCTAAACGTTATCCCCCCCCCACCTCTGCAATAACTAGTTAATCACCTGCAATTCAAGTCGTGTTTGATTGAAACTCTAGCAAAACAGGTTGCATAAGTAGATGATAATTAATGCCGGTTAAGGTCCCTAAGGGCTTTAGGAGCTTGACCGTACAAGTTGGTAGGACAAAGGACTATGTTATTACAAGGGCTGTAGCAGTAACATATTTATGAGGGAAGTCTGAGTGCATTGGCTGGATTTGCTGGAAGCTCTAACACTTGTATACAACTCTTGCTATAATGTATAGGTCTCCCACCCCACTTCGGTATTACTTGTTTTAGTATTCATAGTTCATTACGTATCGTAGGGCTAGTTAATTGTCCGCTAAACACCAGGTCATGTTATTATAAACTACTGCAGTTAAATGAATTATATGTGATAATATGTGTTTGACAAAATAACAACTTTATAGTTAAGCCTACCATAAAGTCTGATTATCACATACTAAGCTAGTCTAACACAGTAACTTTTTCGGAGTAATTATTTGGTGTAACATGTAAAGGGAATGTAATGTGTCTGGAAACTTTTAACTCACTTTTAAATTTCAAAAGATAAAAAAGTGAAACATCATAAATGTTTCCGCATGCGAAAGCTACTTTATGAAATATAGTTTATGTAAAGGTAATTCAGATTAAAAGGTTGAGGACCTTTTCTCCACAATATATGGGTCTAAAAATATAGTTCCTAATTTTAAGTGAGCTATGAACATTCGTAGGTTACAGAGAAAAAAAAATCACAAAATATCAGACAACATTTTGACGTAGATAAAAAGGCTTATTTGTATTTTTAATAAAATCTGGTAAATAAATCATGATTTTTCTAAACAAATCATAAATGTATGAATCATAAAATCTGTATAGAAAAGAAATATAAAAAAAAACAAAAAAAAAAAAACTGAAACTACATTTCTAAATTTTTATATTGCAATTTCTCCTTTTTTTTAAATTTATGGCATGGGGTTTTCTACTTTTCAGTCGTACTCATACCAATAAAGTAGGCCACTTAGCGATGATTCTACACTAATCACAAGATACTCTTAAGCTAAATAGTTAGTGCTTCCAAAAAGCATTTATGATTTAGATCAAAATAACACTAGTAAATTCAATAAATATATATATATATATATATTATAACTTTAAAAATAGCTGTCACATTAAAAATATTTTATTCCATTAAATTAAAACATTAAGTAACCCAAAACATTAAAACGTTTTTCACTGGGTGTTATATTGTTATTGAACAAACAAAGTCAAATGACAAAGGACTATTAAAGTATATGAATTCAAACTTAAGTTATGTGTTGATTGACAGGTCTGCAAGACGTCATTATAACATGTAATTGCAAAGTCGAGAGGTAGAGCGCGTTGGCTGTCAAGTGGGACCCCGGGGGGCCAATCAGAAACAAGTACCATTTCACTTATTACTTAGCGTCCATCGGTGACGCTTAACTTTAACAAAGCACACCATCTCTCCCTCTCTCTCTCTCTCTCTCTCTCTATACACCCGCATATAACTTAACAAGAAGAAAAACTCGGGAGTCGAGCCTAAACTTTGTCATTGTTCTCGCAGATGAAGTCTTAAAACGAGTTATAAGCTTGACAATCCGCCCGCAGGGAGGTGTATGCGTCTTTTAAGTATATAAACATATATAAGCAAAATTATGTATTTTTATGTACCAAATATATCTATGTTTACTACATTAATTCAAACAAAAATAGCCCTCCCTCAGTTATACATTGATTAATGCGAAATATGATCAGATTCAGAATCACTTAATTGCAGTAAAACTCCAATTAAAAAAATGACTTGTGTAAAGTTAAACACATATAAGTTTAAATAAGAAAGCTTTAAATAAACTGTATAGTTTAACCATACTGTAAATAATAATATAGGTAATGGAAGCGGTAACAAATTAGGCCATTTAATACCAGCGTTTGTTTAAAACGGATTAAAAACCTTTCACTCGGAAAGTTTTGTAACTGGAATAGTTGCAACTGCTGTAATGCGTGAACTAAGCAAAGCCTTTGATTGCGTGGATCATAACATCTTGTTGAATAACTATAGCGTCACAGGGATTGAAAATTAATTCTTAAAATTCTACCTTACCAACCAATGGCAAAAGATTTTTGTTGATTATGTATATTCCTCAGGCTATACTATTGAATACGGAGTACCTCAGGGTGCAATCCTTGGTCCCTTCCTATTTCTGGATATGATTAATACTCTGGCGGAAAATATCTGCTCCCAGATGGCTATAGTTGCAGATGATGTGACTATTTTCAATCAGACCAATGTCCCAAATCATTGGAAGAGTACACTAACAGAGTATTAGACAAAGCTAATATCTCGTACAGTGCCAATAAATTTTTATTAAATGTAGTTAAGACACACACAATTTTGTGTACCCTTAATAGGGCTGTGTGTGAGAATAATGATAAACCTGTTTAACTGCTTGGCATGTATCTAGATGTAAGATTGATTTTTGTTGAACACATTGACTCTGTTTGTAAAAGATTGTCGAAAGAAATTGTTTATCCAAAATCTATCTGAGAAGTATCTATTTTGCATATTTTCTTAGTCTAGTATTGTATGTCTCTTATTTTGGGGTATGTCAGTCGACATTGACAGAGTATTGCTCTTGCAAAAAACAATTACCAGATTGATCACTTTTAAATCCTGCGATAAGCATTGTAGCATTGTACATTATTTAAGCAAATACCACCTATTAGTAATCAATACATTTTTGAATGTTTGATGTACATAAAATGTTAACTAGGTAGTTTAATGAATAATCACGATATGCATACCTAAAATACCCAAAAAGGCATGTTCATAAGTAAGCCTTTTGTCAAGCTGAGAAAATACAGACGTCTTAACATTTTGTCTACGAGTATGTTCAAAATGCTCTCTGTAGGAAATGCTCTGTGGGCATTAAGAAATTAAAAAAAGTATGTATTGTCATAAATTGGGTATTTTCAAGCCGATGTCTGAGACATTGTTTTTTAGTATTATTAAATATTATCTTGTTTATTGTTTGATGTTATTGTTTACTGCTGTGAAGTGTTTTGGCATTTTTAATGTTTTTACAGTTTTTCCAATACAAGTTTCATACACTAACATATTTCTCTGGATTTATAATAATTTCAAATCAATTTGCTAGTGTATAAATACCTAATTTACTAGCCCAGAAGCTATATTAAAAAATTACTAATTCAGAATAATTAGTAAAGAGTTAATATTTTAGATTTTACTATACAATTTTTTCGAAAAACAAGTTAAGAGTAATAGAATAGTGGCAGAAAAAAAGACAGAGATTGATCATTCATTTTCTCCCACTTTAGTTATTGTAATCATATACTTCACTTTGTCAATTATTAATTTTATATTCTTAGATTATTTTTTTAGAAATTTGTGGTTTTAATTACAATGATAAATAATTTTCCACTACCAGTTCCTGCCCGAGTGAAAAGCAAAATTAATGTTGAATGAAAGAACAGAAAACCTAAATAATTTTATATTTGAAATTGCTTGCTACCTTTATTATGTTGTAATTTGGAATGTAAACACACAACAAAGCAAAGCTGAAACCAATAACTTAAACAAAACACGCACTTATCCACAAACTTTCCCAATAAACCGGGTATTGCATATCCCGGGACATTAAAGATTTCCATAACCGACTAAAATAAATATATAAGAGACGGGTACGGCCAAATATTTGTGGAGAGGCAACTTGGGAAGAGAAGAGATGCCGATATAGCTTGGAGGTTTCTGCTAACCACTACGCTCCAAGTAAACACGGAGGATCGGAGGGGAAAACCACACACACGATAGCTCGAGGCGCACCCCCCACCCTCTGGTTAAATAACCCGGCGATGATTTGATATTATGACCCTGGCTCAGATTCTCTAACCCTGCTTCCAAGATTTGATTTCGTCTTTAATTATTCTCAATGGTCCCGTCTTAGAAACGCTCATCACGGCCCTTTCAGGCTCCACCCTTCCAGTCTCTGATTGCGATTGTAAACTCTGCTCAATCAATTTCATGCCATTAATGCTAAATAGGCCCACATTAACACAATTATATCTTCCGTATAATAGGTTTACGATAGTGATAACCGTAACGCCAACAAAGAATAGAAAGCCAGTTTAAAATAGTTCTACAACGGGAGCGCGTTTTTTGAAGACGTTGTAAATACAACACTTTTGGTAACTTACTTTACCAATTTTGCAATAAAGAAAATTAATAATATTACTAGATATAAATGTCACTTACGTGTCAAAATACAATGTTGTATTAAAGATAGGGAACATTTGCTAACGATTGTCAAATGTTCAAAAAAAAACATACGATTTCCCGATTTGATTGAATACAAGAATTCATATTTAAAAATATATAATGGATTTCACCCACCTTGAGATTCAAAAATACGTTGTCCAAGTGCCATAGTCCAAATTTAAAAGCAATATTAGGAATGTATTCCACGCACAACACATACACAAAAACACACACAGTACTATGGACGATATTTTAAAAAATAATAACGTGGACAGTAAAGATATTGTTTATAATTTACCGTGAAAGTGTGGCGTGTCGTATGTGAAACAAACATCGCGTCCTTTTACAAAACGGGTCTCAGAGCATAAGAAATGCATTTCTGCTGGTGATGGTAATAGAACATGTAATAGCAAACAACTATGCTATTGGTTGGGATAAGGGGTATATTATTATTTTACTTAAAGAAAAATTGGAGAAAAAGGGTATTTAAAGAAACAGCGATTATGTCTATAAGAAAAAAACTGTATTTCTCAGCCTAGTTCAACTATTAGTGCGGTATATTTACCCTTAATTCAAAACGAAGTAAATAGACTTTTGGACAGGCCTATTAAGGAAATTGATAACGTAAACGTGGTGGGGGTTGTCCCTCGCAATGAGGATCAATCAAGCCCTCAGTTAACCAGTGTTAGGCGCTCTGAGAGGCTTAGGCGTAGGACTTAGTTTGTGTTTATTCACCTGAAGACGCGAAGTGTTTATATTCTTCGCGAAACATCGTGTGTAATTTTAAAATATCGTCCATAGTACTGTGTGTGTTTTTGTGTATGAGTTGTGCGTGTTATTGTGTTGACGTGGAATACATTCCTAATATTGTTTTTAAATTCGGACTACGGCACTTGTACAACATATATTTTAATCTCAAAGTGGGTGAAATCCATTATCTATATATTTAAATACCATATACCCAACCTAGAATGTCTTTCAAGATAAAAACAAGAATTCATGTAATAGTTTTGTCAAAGGTATAACAATCATTCAAATGATTATTGAATTAATCATTAATACAATTTTCATGTACAATTTGTAAATTGTTTACGTAATTTTTATATTAATGTGTCTTAAGAAATGTTGAAAGCTTCGCACTGAGAGAAAGGTACTCACAAGCTCAAAGATTACAATACAGTGCACCCATTTTTAATAATTAATTTATTTAAATCTATAATATTTGTCAAAACCTTATCACAGAATACGATTTAACCTTGAGTAACAGTGGAAAAATCAACACTAGTGTAATTTTATGTAAAACCATCAAATGTACGTAAAATATAATAATAATGACGTATTGATAGAATATGAAACCGACCGAGTGTAAGTGTATGTGTACAATCATTACTTTTCTATATAGCATATTATAATACAAGAAGTAATAATAAAGGTATATTAATAAAACACGAATCAAACAGCGAATCCGTAACGTGAAAGTATATAGCATGAGAATATTTTTGGTTTGCTATAAAAGACAATGAAAAAGATAACAGGCTGATAAATCTAGCAGAAGACAAGAGGTTAAAACAAGGTTAAACGTATTTTATGTTTTTTATCATCCATTTAAAAAAAGAACTAAAACTTTATTATAAGAACCATATTAATAATAAAACAGAAATGTTACCGACTAATAAAAATGCCGAACTTTTACCAGTAGCATCACCACGTGGTGTTATAACCCGTTCCCGTGCGAAACAGTTAAACTATATGAAACAATAGGGAACTACCCCTTCCTGTTGGCCACGCCTTAATACTCTGGCCAGTTGTCAGTCTCGCTCCAACTTGTCAACTAGACGCTTGCCATCAATTGCGTGTGCTTAGTGTTTGAATTGTGTTTAGCCTGTGGTTGGTGTGTTTGACTTCTCAGTCTTAGCTCTGAGATGTATCACGTAGATATTTAAGGTTAGTAATAGTTTGTAGTTTTATTTTGTTCACCCTTACATAGGCCTAGTTGCCTGGGTTTATGTACCGTTCGTTTTAGTCACTTGAGAACGGGAATTGATTTGTATTTCCAAAACGTCGTGCTTGATTATTTAACACACAAATGATGGCAAATGTCCGAACAAGTAATTATAATAAAACATCCATAGAAGTTAGAAATAGATCCAACGCAAAGGTCAGGCTCACTTCTTAATGTTGGGGTTTCAATTAAACAGTTTCGTACAAAAACTAAAGGTTTAAAATGTAAAATAAATATAAATAATAATCTATGACGACAAAGCTTTCCTAGTTGTTGAAAGAACAAACGTTTTCAACCAGAACTTGGCTTCAATTTGGTATTGTAAGAATGAGACCTACTGATTACAATATTGCGTTTTCTTTAGTAAATTAATATTATTAAATGATATCACCATTGTGGCTCTAAACAACCCTGTAATTTTTCTTTCTGTCACCTAAAAGAGCGAAAGGCATCTTTAAATTTTAATTAGGAATCGAGATGGAATTCAGATACCAGGGTTTTGGCTCTCCATAAAATATAAAATATGCAGAAAAAGATAAATAATAAAAAATTATAACCCAGAATAAGCTGAAAATAAAAAGCAATTATATAGAGTTTGAGAAAATGTATTTAAATACACCAAAACTCAACTAAAGTAAAAAAAACTCCCTTTCACAAGTAGTATTCAGTGTATATCAGTATTTATACAATGGCAATTATCACTAGAAGTACAGCTCATTTTAAACACCAATTTAATTATTTTTGTTTATATCTCATAATGAAGGCACTAGGGGAAACCGAATTAAAACCAAACTTACATGTGGTTTAACCAGTTGGAATCTAGAGAGCGTAAAAATACAATTTAAATGCAGTAATGAGTTCTAGAAATGTTATGCTAATAGTACCCAAGCTGATGATATCCAATACTGCATTTTAAAATGAAGATTTACATAATCCGTCCGCACCACGCCAATTAACACACAAGCCAGTCAAATCGAAACATTCGTATACTTGTTTGGCAGAAAGTTTGTGCATTTACAAAACATATCATCTGCGATAACTGGTAGTCTAGCAGAAAGGATACCACCCGCGTAATTATTAATCATCGAGGAAAGGTTCAACAAGAAGGAATATTTGTGCAAGAATTCGTCGACCCGTGCTTATTAACTGGCAGACATCGGCCCGGAGAAAGCTGTGAAAGGGGGGCAGGCAAAAACTTTTTTCTTTTTAAAAACTTTCTCGGTTCTGTAGAGGGAGAGGTGGGATGGAGTAGGGAACGAGAAAAATCCTTGACGGTGGAATTCCAGAGAGCGAACGAATAACGACCGTGTACAATGCTACGCTAAAAAATTGTTCATTTGTTGCGTACGTTTGGTACTGATCAAATTTTATCAGAATTAAGAATACTAAGAAAACGTTGTCTTTAACTTAGGTTGTCTGTGGGAAGACTGGGGTAACTGTGAGACGTAATTTTCACTACGACAAAAACTATTTAATAATAACCCAAATTAACGAAGTACACATTAATTCAACGTAAGAAGTTAAACAGTTCCACCATCAACAAATATTTAGTGTTCTTATATCGTGTTAGAGATTATTTTAGGTATAATTTAAGTAACTGCCTTCATATAAAAGTGGAAATAACCAAATAGAATTAAAAAGATAAAATGTTTTGTGTATATAATGAATAACTTGGACATAAAATTACACCAAATTAAAAACACTTGCGTTTCGGTGTTTAATACTATTAATTTGACTTTCTTTTAAGTTCTGTAGTAGTAGTTCTTTTGTAGTCAGTAAAACGTATTTTATACTATTACAGTAGGGTTTTTGTAAAATATACCAACAGACAAAACGTCGAATAACAGTAGAAATGATTCTAAAAAACATAGTCGTCTCGATATTATCTCCATCATCATGGTCTCATATTTGTAAGTTAGAATTCTCATATTATGCCAAATAAAATTATATTTAAGTATAATCAACACGGATGCAACGATTTTAGTTCAACTTTGACCAATCCAATATCTAAGGATCGACAATATTAAACTGTTTTCTAATTCATAAATAAAAATCAGTTTGAATTTAGTAATAAAAACACTAAACAAATTAATAAAAAAATTTCAAAAGTAATTTTCAACCTATTTTGTGTGAAAGTAATTATATTTCTGTTGATGTTAGTTATATTTTTTAAATAAATAGTTTTATTTGTATTTCCTTAATGTTGTAGCATAGGAATTAATGCCATATTAAAGCAATGCGATGCATATATTATCTCCGAGTATTTTAAATAATATAAGAAGAAACTGTTATTAAAAAGAAAAAACTAAAATTAAACTGGCTGGCAATGTTTTTATTGACTGATAACTAGTTTTAATTTTAAAACTAAATCATGTTTACTGAATTTAAAGACTGTGTAATAAGGTTTATTTATTAAAGCCTCAAACAATAATAAGCACAAATTCCATTAAGAAAGTGTTTGGACGTCCTTATGAATATAAATTTTAAAGTAAGTATTTTTATAAATTAAATAAACGGTTAGTTATATACTTGATATGAAAATGAAAAGAAAACAAAGAGAACGAAAGTCACATTAGCAACAAATTACAGGTCCAGTTAAGGAAAGAAAAAGTTTAAAACATACCCTAGTAACAGTTAAGTAAGGGCGGAATATTTCCTAACAAAATAATAACAGTAATGATCAACAAAAAGTAAATACTCTTGGAGCCTGATTGTTTCTGAAACTTTGTGAGGGGGTGAGGCTGTTATTTTGTGAGGCATTATTTTTAGAGTGGTTCGTAATGAGTGCCAGGTAACTTAACGAAAGAGAAAGACTCTTGCAGTTTTATTTTGTACATTTTCGATTTCATTAGATTTCATTTTAGAATGACTTCATTATTCTTCATATCATATAATATATGATATGAATATTATATATATATATATATTTATTATTCGTAAATATTCTTTACATTACTATATAAGCACTGCACCGTACAACTATTGAATTACACACTATATAACGATCCTACTATTTTTTTAATTTTAAAAGCCCATAAAATTATACTTAAATTTTTATCATAGAAACCAAGCTTAGTACATATTGCATAAATAGAAACCAAAATTAAGTAAAAAATATCATTACTTAATAACGAGAAATCAGAAAATTACTTTCGGAATACGCACTAATACTCTTTATAGGCTCTAGACCCGCACTAAGAAAGGGTTTCAGAAAATTCGAAATTTTAGGGGGTTTGGGGGAAGTCAAAGTTACAAAATCACGATTTCTCTAAAACCATCGAACGGATTGGAATTACATTTGGTATGTAGCTTCCTCTAGGGCCCTAGGTACTCGCTAAGAAAGGGTTTTAAAAAATTCGAAATTTTAGGGGGTTTAAGGGGTCAAAGTTACTAAAAAGAAACACCGAACGGATTGGAATGAAATTTATTATGTAGCATCCTCTAGAGCCCTAGGCGCTCGCTAAGAAAGGGTTTTAAAAAAATCTAAATTTTAGGGGAGGTTTGGGGTGGGGTCAAAGTTACTAAAAATCCCCATAAGAAATACATAGTGTAATATATTTATTAATAAAATATATTTTTTGTTAATATACATTTAACTTTGATTTGCCTATCCGTGCAAAGCCGGGTTGGGCCAGCTAGTTATAAATAAAATACAACACGAGTATTAATTTGTTATGTTTAGTTAATTTAACCTAATTTGTCCAACTTGGCTAAGAAATTATCTTGACTACATACCTTGAGAGGGTTACTATTAGGGAAAGTTAATTACTCTCTAAAATAAACATAATTAACCCAAAGTATAACAGTAAAATGTAAAATAATTTGATTGTACAATTTAAGTGTAAACGTAGATGAATTGTACGTCTTAACACCGAGTTACAAGTTTTCAAACAGACTGGCATCACATATCATAGGTAAAAGCCTTTCCAACACGGTTCCCCTTCAAAACATTTCACAATAATTAATTACTCTCTGCAATTTCTGCCATCTATCTTTTTACTCGTTTGCTGAATGTATGTCAAGTGTATATTTGTGTCACTTAATTACTGAAGTGAACATGAAAAGAGACAGATAAGTTATAAGTGAGCACAAGTAATTTAAGGTGGAAAACACGTCTGAACAATTAGTTAAATTTACTAGGTACTTTAGAAGTTCACATAGTAGGTAACTTGTCAAAAGAAAATGGTTTACATTAATATATTTAAAATTATATTTTCTATTTTTAATTTAGTCTATGAGAAGCGAATC
Organism: Philaenus spumarius; assembly: GCA_018207615.1. Taxonomy (NCBI): domain Eukaryota; kingdom Metazoa; phylum Arthropoda; class Insecta; order Hemiptera; family Aphrophoridae; genus Philaenus; species Philaenus spumarius. Next base: position 197,847 of record JAGFPH010000215.1, on the reverse strand, counting down.
GTACGTCTAAGGAAGATATTAATTTGTAATGCTGAGTTTAAAACTTTAGAAAAATAATTGATTTTCAGAAAACTTTTGAAAATATCGTATTTATCTTATTCGCACTTCTGATCACGAAAGATTTGCAGACCATAATCTACTAAAATAATACCACACGGATCATGTTTGCTCAAAACATCGATTTCTTGTCATTTGAGATAAAAACAAACGCAAATAAAGTTCCCTCTCAACTGTATGTGCCCAATTTACCATACAATCATCGGTATATCTTTTTTATTCTCACGGGGCCCTCGTATTCTGTATAGAATTAAAATTAACTGAGTGTTCATATTTAACTGAAATAATTCGTTGAGAAAAAGGAACTTATACTAATATTAAAAACTAGTTATTACGTCATAATTATATACTTGTAGCGCAGGCAAATAAATACGTAAACAATATAAGGGTAGTCAAAATTAATTGTCCCTATAAAATAATTAAATCACTTAAGAATTACAGGAAATACGTTATACATAACTACATTATCTGTGAGAGAATTAAAAGCGTTTACGAAATTATATAAAATAGTTCTAGAAATAGAGATCGATATTACTGCACCAATAATTATTTTTGGTGTGCGAAGTGACCGTTTCCGAAACACGACAAAATACGAATTACACAGACTATTTCCTAGAGTTTCCTATGTTTTGTGAAACAAATAGTAGTTACTATTACCTGTTTGCAGGTTGTAAAGGTGGATAGCAAACCTAGTTATAAATTCACATTTTTATGTTGCGTCAAGATTTAATCACTTCGTATCACATTTTTTATTTTTCATATTTAACTCTTGCATAGATTGTGGCTCAGAAACCAGAGTCTAGAAAAAATACGTATTACTTTGTTGCCGTTGCAAACGGTAGTAAAAAACAACAAAGCGAACTGTGTACAGACAACGGTAAAATATAGGAAACAGCTGTTTGGGAACCTTTCATCGTTTATCAAAATCAACTTTGTAAACAGATGTTGTTGGAGAAATAAATTGAGGTAATGTAATTGGGAATACAACAACTTAAGCAGATTCAAACAGATTGAACTAGCAAGAAATTCAAATCTATTTTTCTGATTGACACGAACATATGCACTACAAGTCAATATAATTATTATCATAGAAAGTATAATTTGTTCTGACCTTGAGGGTAGAGGTTTAACGCAGCATCAGTCGCAGGGTCACGATGCAACGAGGGAGGATGATGTCCAGGATGCGGAAGACCTCTTGAATATTGCTGAAAACAAATAAAATTATTATAAGATTTTAAATTTATCATTGAACATAAACGGTTAGATAAGTTTACACTGAATATTCGTTGCCGAAAAGTAACGTTATTGTTCGTATTTTTATCCATCAGTTGAAAACAATTTACACAATTTGAAATCTTTTCTGTTTTATTTACTGCCGAAAAAGCTGCAATTGAGGTATTAGTGCTATTTCTAGTTTCTCAATCAACTCCTATAAAAGCGAGTGTACGTACGTACGTGAGTAACAACATAATATAACAGCTGATTTCACCCATCATCTGTAATACTTAAACAAAACCTAGCGTAGATTATACTTTTTGGACTATGTTTACAACTTCAATCAATGTAAGTATTGCGAAGTTGATTGAAACAAAAATATGAGTTAAAGAACTAATGTAACCTGTAATACGTTATAAAATTTGCATTGAGGTTAAATGTAAATATAACCTTTTATTATCAATATATTCATTTTATACAAGTTTAATCAAGAGATACCCATTCGTTTAACTTCGGAAACATCTTTTGTATACATCTTCGTAAACATATTATTAATTTCTTCATTATAGTATTAATAACTTCTAAATCATTTAATCCATCAATATGAAAACAATAAACCAATTAAAATATAACATTTTTATCTTTATTTGGATTTATAATAATGAATATAAATAAAATTTTTTAACAAATAGGCCTACAGTTTTACAATACTTATAATTGTACACAATTACCGAGTTAAAAATCTAGATTAGGTAGATCTAGATAAAGTCTGTTGTTTTTAAATATAGTATATATTTTTTAAATTATGTATTTCTGATGTGTATCTAACTAATTCTGTTTGAGATTTTTCACTCGGGCTTACTTGTAATTGTATAATTGTTCCAGTCTTTTTGTCAATGAAGTTTAAAAGATCGTGTAAACCTTTATCTGTATTTATTGCAGACGAAAGTAAAATCAATGTGCTTATAAAAATTAATATTAATACAAAATTTAACATTTCCACTGTGGAGATCGTTGTGTGTTTCGCACGAAATATTTTTCCTTCCAACGCACATCACATTATTTCTTGTAGGATTAATCATAGTTTCAAAGTTGATATATTAAATAATATTAAATATCTAAATACATTTATTAATTCCAAGATATATCAAGGTATATAAAAAAGTTTAATAAGATCCAGCAGGACTCAGCCCTATTCTAAAAAATAACTGAAATTATAGAGTCAAACTACACAAAATTATGAATTCAGCGTATGGAACTGCCTTCGAGAAGTTACTTTTCAGTTTAGAAGTGTAAGAGTAAGCAGCAAACTAAACAACAATTTTTAACCAGCATAGATATGGATTTTAAATGGGCAATCTGTTTCATTAAGTTGGTTTTATTTTAAAACAAACCTCTGGAATTAAAACCGCAGCCATTTAGATAACCTCTCCAAATATGACATATATTATTTTGTTAACCTGAATGACACAGTCAGCTGAGTACAATAATGTATTGCTATTTCATTCTTTGCCTTAGCAACTACAGCCAAAAATGTGTAACCAAATGTTTTCTTATTAAACTTATTAGCCAAGTTTTTCTTAAATTTGTTCCGTAATTTCTAAAATTGTCTGGAATAATACCCCAAACAAAAACGTTAAAACAAAATTGACCTCTTCACCTCTTCGTATTCTGGTGTGGATCAAATGTTCCGAAAATTTAAATTCCTGATAGTGTTTCCTCTGAGCATGACCATGAGAAAAACTGCCAGTCGTCAGTGATGAGTGTAATAAACAAACTACTATCCTATATGTCTCGATAAGACGCACACTTCACAGGCTTGTCAGGTGCATTTTTACCCACTCACTTATTACAATGTGAGCAAAGCGTTATTTCGCACCTGTTTTCAAATATTTACAGATTCACTTCAGTGAAAGTATTCAGTCTAATCACCTTTAGTTTTTATTAAGTGTAATACATAACGTCAAAATCAATTCCGTAGATTCGCAAGAAAGAAAAACGCAAGTGAAATGATTCAAGAAACTTCTATACTAAAATTATAAAGAGGTAAAGTTTGTTTTTTGTTTGTATGTAGGGGGTAATCTCTGAAACTACTGAACCGACTGAAAAAATATTTTTACTAATAAAAAGCTACACTATTCCTGAGTATCATCATAGGCTTTAATTTATTTCGATAAAAACATTTTTTTATTTCAATATTTGTATATTTAGACGGAAAAATTCTTAGGTTAGGCCTAGACTGATAAATCGACACATGTTTAACATTTATAGCAACCTATTTAATAAAATAACAGTTAACAGCTGTTTGCTTTAATATTTCCATATACAGCTAATTTCAAACTTTGTATTTCTAACTTTTAGGTTAGGTTTTTATTAAAGTCTAGTCATGAGCCTTAAGGGTTCTTTTAACCTTTATTATAACTGCTGTTATAAAATGTACAAAATGATTTGATTTAAACATTTAACATTATTTACCGTCTTAGCTTTGGGGTTATGATTAAACCTACACCTTTATTATAAAGAAATCATAACACGATTATGTGTATAGAAGGTTCCAATGGGGATGGCGTCCGGAGCACGCAGGGGTTTCCCTTGTATTAAATATGTTTGATATTAACTTAAAAAGATCATATATTTTATTTAAAAAAAAGAAAAGAAAACTTAATAGAACCGCTCTCTAGTAAAATAGGAAACAGGAGAATTAACAGAGACGGATACACACATTTAAAATTCAACACTTACTAAACGAACGAGTCTAATTCAATGCCATCTCTTATTCCAGTTCTCTACACGCCTACATTTTCTCCCCTTCAGTTTTTAGCGCCGTTTAATCACACATTACCCTTTCGACTTTGATGTCTGTATACACATGTTACCCACGAATAGCAGATATAAGCGATATTAGCCGAGTAAATAAACTCAACTAAACATACAACCGCGAACATATAAACCCGTAAAAACCTAGCAATAAAGAGATCAGATAGAAACAAGGTCTATGTGTTCAGAATGCGTCCTGAGTACACAATAATAGGTATTATTAGCTTGATTCTTTGTGCAGCGCGAAATGAAATGAAAGTCAAAGGTTTGGAGGCATCCCCTTTCACTCAGCGACCACGTGACCTGCGAGCAAATCAGCCTATACGCGTTTCCTCTTGCGATGTTTTATTGCCGAAAAGTGAATCCTTTAGAAAGATATTATCCGATCCTTTTCAACTTCAGAATTTGAACAAGATAATATTATTTGTAGCTCTAAAATAAATATTTATGCGCATGGCTCATGCCTGTGTATGCCATATCATTTTATTTTATTGTTTAACATTATTTTTCTTCTAGGTAAAAACATGGTTGGATAACCACCTCTATATTTAACCATCTTTTGTTTACGCTATAGTATAAGGATATAACTAATTATATTTAATGATTTTATTTATCCTAAAACCCTCAACAGAAGTCAATATAGACACTGTAGTATTGAAAACTACTCTACTGACTGAGTTAACCCGTTTTCTATTTTTTTTATTAATTAGTCAGTGCAACTTTTAACCAACTTTCTTTCACTTTATTAGTTTCATCAAAATCGATATACATCGTCGTATTTTAATGTGTTTGTTTTGAGTTTAGAATGGATAAAATATTTTTATGTTGATAATTAATTAACACATTTTTTACTAAAATAAAGATTTAATGAAAATACGGCAAATACAAATTACAAAATTGTGATACTACATGTCTCAGATGAATACAATATTCCAAAGGTTGTTTTAATTTTGAATTGTGATAATCCAGTTGTAATCTTACGTCATCGTCCAAATTTACCGAGAACTGGTATGATTCTATTATATTTTCAAAAGAAGCATACTATTCTATTTTTACAGAAATTAAGTTGAGAGTGCAAATTGTTATTTTTCATTAAAGTCTGATTTTAAACTGTAGAATACTTAATGCTTTGCAATGAACTGAGAGCGTTAACATCTACCTACATAATACGAAGCACAGTACGTAGAAAAATAATTATGCTGCAATGTTAACCGTGATTTTTAAACAGAACATACATTCATTTTCAACTACTTTCTACTCTACTATACTTAGTTATTTCGTGCTGTGCATTTGTCCAAATACAAACAAGTTATTGCAACAATCAATACACAGTGAAGGGTTGCCTTTTATGTTTGTTTTAGTATGTGCTACAGGAACATAAGCGGTCAACGAACGATTAAGAAGGCAGTGTTCTCACTGTACAAACAAGTTGACGTATGCAAGAAGAGGAAATAGCCTACTGTTACAAGAGAAAATATAAGATTCATTGTTTGTATTACAACGTGATCGTTAGTTTACCTTGATACTTCTGTATTGTTTGTGATGACTTGGACTAATCAAAAACTCGGAATAAATAATGCCGGTCTTGCCTAGTACAACGAACAGCTGGTATTGTTTAGTTCAATTCATAAAACATTATTTAAGTATTTAGTTTGAAAATATAATGATTGTCAACTGATTTACATTATTTTTTAAATGCAATTGCTTTTGTAACTTTTTATTAACAGTCTAGGATATCTATTTTCATTTTACATATATTTTATATATGGTAAATTTTTGAATTATAAATCATCATAATTATAAGTTACATCTTCAATATTCATTTTCTCATTTACATTATTTTATTTCCTGTTATTTTCATTATTTTCTTCAATAATTTCATATATTTCGCTACTATTTTTTGTATTGAATTGCAGAAAATATCGGCTTATGGTAACTGAAAATCTCGTAAACACCGCTTCAATCGTTGTTCTGTACCTCGGCGTGCTTTGATTTTTATCATTAGACATTTCCAAATCGAGTTTTTGTTTGGGGAAATTGATCAACGGCTGTGTTAAATCGTTGGAAAAATTAATATTAAAGTGGACACTGATAGTCAATGGAATTAGTTGTCTTGAAGCAACGTAGAACCCTATTTTTTATTTCTTAATAAATATTGATGCAACATTTTGTATCCTTAATGTTTTTCCTTGGAGAAATATAAACAGCTATATAACTATAATTGATTTTCCATTTTCTGCTTCGTATCTGGTTACACAGATGATTTTAAATGATATACTCCAAGGGCAGCTGATTTGTTTGACTGAATATCCATATGGGAAGTCAGTATATTCCTACTGTCATCTACATTATTATGGTAAACTGCTACTCCACCTGCAGAAGCCTCATATCGTTTATACTTAGTAACGCAATACAAGTTTTATATCAATGTTTTAAATGTGTTTCTGATAGAATAATAATATTAGATTTTTTGAAAACACTGTCATAAAGGTTAATTGCGTGTAAAATGATGATGATTTGACAATACTGTAAAAACGATATTCCTTTTTTGTTGGAAATAAAGTAAGACTTGAGTAATTGTCGTAAGTTTATTCATAGAGAGCTTCTTCAATTCATGTTGTAAATCCATTATAGATGTCAAATTTCTACGTCCATGGGAAACAATTTTGCTATTGTCTTTTGTGGTTATAAATATGCCATTAATCACTCTAGATAAGGCCACTTACGCTAACTGTACGCAGTGTTTTGTCATATACAACCTCATCAAAGTGCCACCTTCGATTTGTGAATTGTATTAGCGCATAATGAAAGATGAAACTATTGGAAAATGGTTTATATAGTGTGCCTGAACAGACTGACACAGGTATACAAGCTGGCGTATACACATAAATTCTCTCCACTATATCCTGGTTAGAGCGCATGCGCCTATTTATACCGTACTGTATATTATGTAGGCCTATGCACTGATCGCTCATTATCTCTCCACGCTACCCGTTGTCATTATTTGTAGACTTGTATAATACAAATATGTTCAGATTTTAAAAATCGGAATAACGGTTCATGAGTCTAACGAGTTTCGAACTTGTAAATAGATTTTTAACATAAATGTTGTTTTTTATTATAATTACTTATTCGGACATTTGCCATCATTTTGTGTTAAATAATCAAACGAGACGTTTCGGGAATACAAATCAATTCCCGTTCTCAAGTGACTAAAACTAACGGTACATAAACCTAGGCAACTAGGCCTATGTAAGGGTGAAAAAAGTAAAAACTACAAATTATTACTAACCTTAAATATCTACATGATGGATCTCAGAGCTAAGGCTGAGAAGTCAAACACACCAACCACAGACAAAACACAATTCATACACTAAGCACACGCAATTGATGGCAAGCGTCTAGTTTACTAGCTAGAGAAAGACTGACCAACTGGCCAGAGTATTCAGGCGTGGCCAACAGGAAGGGGTAGTTTCCTATTGTTTCACATAGTTCAAGTGTTTCGCACGGGAACGGGTTATAACACCACGTGGTGATTCTACTGGTAAAAGTTCAGCATTTTTATTAGTCGATAACATTTCTGTTTTATTATTAATATGGTTATTATAATCAAGTTTTAGTTCTTTTTTTAATAATGGGAGCCATAGTGGCCTAACTTCAATGCTTGTTTGGCTGATAGGGTTGTCTGCTAATTTTATATATGAGGCTTCAATTATTTTACGTTTGTAAAGATTACTTTCCCGGTGTATGATTTTTGCCTCTTCCCAATTGAATTTGTGATTTTCTGACCATATATGTTCTGCAATTTTGTATTTATCGACTAGGCCTAATCGTACATTATTTTTGTGTTCTTTTATTCTAATGCTTAAAGGTCTTTTTGTCTCGCCAATATATTGCCTATCACATTCACATTTAATACTGTAAATACAGTTTTTAGAATCCTGTGTGCCATTTTTAGGTTTAGTTTGGACGAGATGTTGTCTAACAGTGTTTTTTGTTTTAAAAGCAGTACACATTTTATATTTTCTGACTACGCGCCTAACATTTTCCGATAATCCCGGCACATATGGGATTGTCATGTACGCTAGAGGTTTATTCTCATCTTTGGACTCTTTCTTTTTGTTATTTTTCGCTCTTTTACATTTAGAAATAATGGGCTGAGGATATCCGTTAGAACTTAAATCCTGCTCAATAAGGGCAAGTTCACTGATTAAACTATTATTATCAGAACAAATTTTATAGGCTCTATCAAGTAAGGCATGAAGTATTCCTTCTTTGACGGAATTAGGATGATTTGAGTCATAGTTTAAGTAACGACCGGTGTGTGTATTCTTTCTATAGACTGATGTTTTTGGACATCACTATCTCTCTCAACACACACATCCAGAAAAGCTAATTTATTATTTGCTTCGTTTTCCATGGTTAGGGATATGGAATCAGAAGCGTTGTTAATGGAAGCAAAAAAGTTTTCTAATTTATTACAACCATGAGGCCATACAACAAATGTATCGTCCACATATCTGAGCCATACTTTAGGTTTGAATTCGGAAGAATCTATAATTTTCTTCTCAAATTCTTCCATAAAAATATTGGCAAAAATAGGACTGAGTGGACTACCCATTGCCATACCGTCATCTTGGCGATATATTTTATTATTAACTTAAAAGTAATTGCACTCCGTACATAATTTAAGGAGTTCCATGATGGCAACAACTGGCAGGTTAGTTCTTTTTTTTAAGTTGTTGTCTTTTAAAAGTCTACTTTCAATTATATTAAGAGTTATAATAAAATTCAACATCCATCATTAACAAACAATAACTTCAAACAGAGAATAAATGTTGTTGACTTCAAAAGATCACAACACTTGTAATTATTACTTTAATTGTTGTATATTATAGACAATTTAATGGCGAATAAGAATATTTTTACTTTTTTTTAAATTAAAGAAGAAATGGTTAGTAAGATATTAACGTTTATACTTTGGAGTAAAGTTTAACCCTACTGTATTGTGCCATATTGAAGTTTGACCATAAAAAAGCCTAACATTATAAAATTGATGGCCTTTGTGCTTAAATATAGTCGTAGAGTTTAAATTTGTTATCTTATATTTACACATATTATTTATATGTCTTATAAATTTCAAACGATTAAGATAAATATTTTTTGTAAAAAAACTATGTTTTAATAAAAACATATTATTCATTGATAATTATTAAGCGTTCATAAAGTTGCTGGACTATTTAGTTTAAAATTATCGTAGATGTATAATTTTGTTATATGTTATATTTATAAATATATTCTTTATGTTTATTTTAAATTTAATTTAAACGGATGATTATTATTAGAGAAAATAGATTTTTTACGAAGATAAGTTCATCGAGACTGCTTATAGCTTAACGAAATTGTATTCGATAAAAATGAATTTTCTCTAAAAATAATCAACCGATATGTATGAAATTTAAAATATACATAAACAATAATATGTTTACAATTGTCTACAAATGACCACCGATAGCGCGGAGAGAGAATGTACGATAACTTGGTGTATACACTATATACTATTGAACTGAGACTGTACGGTACACGAGATTTCATTGGAATATCCATGTAAAAAGTAAACAACAAGCCATAGGAGTTTTCACTTGATAAATGTTGAAATTTATCAACATATTTATATATAATGTTTAAGTCGAAGAAAACACTTACGCTGTATATAACTGTAATACGGCCACTAGTTATATACGGAGAGAAGAAATCAACTTTAGTAAAGAAAAGTGTAAACCAGTATAGATTGGAGTATATCAATATGGCATGTTAAAGTACTACAGGCATGTTAAAGTAGGGAAATATGATTAGAAATTGTAAAGAGCTGAAGGATCTGATGAATGGTAAAGTGAGTGTATGACATTTTGTAAGTTCGTGAGAATGTAATTAGAATTTGAGATGATAGAATTTAGGAACACGTTATGGAAGGACATATGGATGGCCCAAGAAAGAGAGGAAAACCCAGCAAAGAAATGGTCTGGTATGGTATGTGGAGGATGGTCTGATGAGGATGAGGTTGTGAGCTGAATACAGGTGGGGGAGTCGAAATACATATATGGAGACGAATCTTTTGAAATCTCCGATCTCCGCAGGGTATGATTGGCCTATTTAACGTCGCGTCGACACAAACATAGTTACTGAGGTTTTGTTCATGGCTATGTGTTAGGTGTGTATGTGTAAGTGCTTAACTTGACAAAGCCGACAGTTTTCTGCGAAACAACGCCGTAGCCACGTTTACAAAAACGGACTACTCACAACCTATTCAAGGTATTTATAGTAGGGGTATTAAAATTAAACATTAAAAAATATGTAAAATTAAAATTAGGCTGTCATTTAAGAATTCCTCTGGCTCCTGGTAGGCCAAACCTCAAGGTAGCCGATAACTGAATTTTACAGCTAAGTTTACAGTAATTATATGTGAAATTCGCTTTTTCTATAAAGGAATTGTAAACAAAGTTATTAATTAGTTTTCAGACTTAATTGAAATCTTGTATAAGTACGTTTCTATTTGTAGGAATATATATTATGTTTTTTGATAACGTTAAATAAATGTATTCCTAAACTAAAAATAAATGATCTGTATACCTTCAATTAACTCAGTAATTACAGGTACTACCACGGTAAGAAAATTATTAATGTAGGACCGCTATTGGAAAAACTTACTAGTGGATATTTATCCTCTTAATAGATTAATTATCTAAATGATTTTATAAAATTCCACACAGAAATCCTTTAAATGTCCATAGCTCCAATTGTAAGCCTAAATCAGTACAATTGAAAGTGAAGTAAGTTTTCAACAAAGAAAACACATCCTCCACGTGCATTTCTTACGAAACGAAATAATTATTTCGAAAATAAATAATTTAAAAAGTTAAAATTGTTTTTCCTCCGCTCAAGGAAATAATAAACATAAATTTGAAGGGAGAAAGTTTGACGTGTATTGTAGAGGATGGAGTGGGTGGGGCAATGTTCAATTTCTTCAGTGTTATGTTGATATTCAAAATCCATCACAGAGTCTCGTCAGTTCCAACTTCACCTTTGTTATTGGTTATTTCACAGCGGTCTTTGTGTTATTCGTTAAGCTTCGAGGTGGAATCGATCAAGCGACAAATTCAAATAAAATATCGAGCCCATCATAAGGGATAACAATACAAATAAAGAAAATGCGTATATAGAAGTTAGGACATTCAATTGACATTTTGGGGTGTTGGGCTGACAAGAATAATTTAAAATCTATGCATTGTTAAGTGGTATTGTCTATTTACATTTTGAATGTCTAGACAGCTGTTTTGAAATACTATTGGAATGACGTTGTTCCTATTGCAATGTTAGGAAACAAAAACGATATAACGATATACACATTTTTTTAGGCTCTGGAAATCTTTTTCAGAGCTCAACAGATCCAATTAATTATTATCACATATATTTTTACTTTGTTGTATTTATTCTATCTTACAACTATTACAAAACATACGAAATTGGAAGCACTTATACCAACAATATTGAATAAATACGTAAAGGATATAGTTTTCTAAAGTAAAAAATACAATGTTTGTTTTAAATCATGCGCCTTATTGGAAAAGTTTCTGTTCTATTAAACCAAATATGTACAATAAATAAATTTATAGTAAAAAAAAAAAAACGAGTGAAACAAAAATCCAAATTTGCCTGTATGAAATTATATAGTTAAAACTTTTAAGAGGTAACCAACGAAAACATATGATTTGACTTCTCAGTGCCTTACATAATATGCCTTCTATTGAGTTGAGGTTACATGATCAGAATTAATTATAGTTTTACTAATGACCTGCTGGAAAGGGTCATAAGTTTGCTATATTACGCATATTAGTATACGTCATATGCAAGCTTACTTCAAAGATTAATAATACATATGATTATAAATTCTAATACAATCAGACCTCACAAGGCCAAGAGTAAGATGCCAGTATTACACAGAATTTTGTTCTGCAAAATTATCATATAGGTATGATTTATTGCAAGAGCCAATGTTTATAGGCTATTTACTCTGTTAAAAATGTTAATAATTTATTCCACGACATATATAGGCCTATTTCAATTATGAAAAATATAGGTGAACGTGTGAGGTTTATCAAAGTATTACTTTAGGCCTACTTTTAAAACCATAACAAATATTTTAAAAAATAATTTATTTCAATGGGCTTAGTTTTAGAAGTGGCCTACTACGTTTGTTTATTCGAAAAAACCGTAATGTTGAAGGGCTAAAACACGTTTATGTAGATGTGTACAAAAATTTTTTATTTTATATAGAATTTACTAGCTGGTTTGCTAGACTAATAGTAGGCCTACCTAATAATAAAGTAAAATATAAAAAAGAAATTGTTTAATTATTATGCATTCAAAAATAAGGATATACCATTTAGTTGTATTTTGGGAAGATAGTGGTCGCAAATAACTTAAACTTACCGGTATTTATTCTTTTTAAGATACCATTAACCGGCACTTACGTATTATACGGAGGCCACTAATTTTAAACGTTGCTACAATTATTGCAACATAAATGCAAGCATTAAAAAAAATGCCTGAAAGGTACTATAGGTGCCTATAGTCTTTAGTCATAGCACTCATCAGCACTCACGGCGGCGAGCTTTTGGCGTTTCGTTAGTGAGTTGTCGGCAATTGGTTTGTAGCACACCAACTACTGATGAGTGCTGTGACTAAATACAATAGGTTAGTACCTTTCAGGCTATTTTTATATTAGTTTTTTTAATCTTAAAACGTCTAAAAATAGTATGTAATAAAAAAGTCTAAAAATAGTGGCCTCCGTATAAAAGTACCCATTAACCTATATTTTAAGAAATATAAATTGGGATCAAAAAAGTTGGTAATAGTATAGATTAGGGTTTTATATATAAAAATGATTTATCCAATATTTGACTTTAATAAAATATTACTACATTATTTGCATTATATTGATTGTAAAGATGAACTTTAAGTGTAAATACTATTGCTTTACAAAAATACTAAAAACAAATTAATCACTTATTAATAATTAATAATTTACTAATATAAATTTATTATACAAATCTCGTAGTTAAGTAGAATGCCAAAAGTGTAGGCTATAGGTTACATTAAATACTGCAGTGACTAGGCTAATAGTTTGAATACTTACGTTTCGCCAGTAGTAATAATAATTGAAAAAGTAGTTCGACATAATGATTAGGTATTTTTTAAATCCTACAATTACTGTACAATAACCTCACATTTGTATGTACAATTAGTCAAAACCTAAACGTTTACTTTTTCTCCAGATAATCATTAATACCACAATAATTTAGGTGAATAGGCTATTGATATTTTAGATACGATATAACCTAATAGTATTAAATATTAGTTAATACACTTATCACTTTCTTTATAACACTATTATTATCATAGTTATATAAATAAACTGTTTGTGAAGAACACTAAACAACGCGCGAATTCAACAATCATTCAGTTGCTATGACAACGGAATAACTTAATATCAAGTCAGCTGACAAATAATTTAGTGTAGTAGTGTCGGCTCCTTAATATCTACAATATATTACACTGTATATTAATATACGTGAAGCAAAAACTGTGTACCCCTTTTTACGAAAATTACACGGGCGGAGGAGTATGAAATTTGGCACAGTTAAAGTTTAAATGATGAAGTAGTGCAGAAAGATGCTATTTTTATATAATAAGGCATCAGAAATACATAAAGTTAAAATTAAACACACAAAATAACTTTAGGTTAGGCTGATATCCCAACAAATTTTTCTTGTATAAAATAACACATTACCATATTAACCAATAAAATAAAAAACAGGTGAAAAATTTGTTTCGAATGTATAATCTTAATTAATTTTTAGGTTAGGCCTAAAATAAAAATGTAAATTGTGTTCTTCCTTATTTTGTAAGTTGTGTTAAAAAGTGTACATTTCTCCCTTGTGGTCTAAAATGTAAAGCACACAATTTACATTTTATTTGGTCACTACAAACAAAAAGATTTAATCGATTACTTAAGTCAACGGGATGAAGTGGGATAACCACCCATAAAATTAAATCAAGGAATAGCGAAGCATTGCCGGGTCCACTGGTATTAATAACTAGGGAGACTTCTGCGTGCTCCGCACGCCAACCCTGTTGGGACCTTCTATACACATATATTATTATTTTTTTTTATAATAAAGGTGTAGGATTAATAATAACCTCAAGCTTATATGGTAAATAATGTTAAATGTACAAATCATATTATTTCGTATATTTTATAATAGCAGTTATGATAAAGGTTAAAAGAACCAGAAAGGCTCAGATCTACACTTAAACAAAACCTAACCTAAACAGTTAGAAATACAAATAATTAATTGTTTCGAATTTTGAAATCAGGTATAAATACAAACTTTAGAGCATACAGCTGATCACTCTACCAATAATAAACAAATGTAATTATTATTTATTATGGCGCTCAAATTGCAGTAAAATACTTTTATAGTACAGTTTGTGTTGTTTCTACGTCCAACAGATAGTGTCATAGTGCCGTTTAGATAACCTAACTTAAAGTTAGAAATACAAAATTAATATTTGTTTCCAAGTTTGAAATCAGCTGCTAATGGAAATATCAGCTGCTACTGTTCCAATGCTAAACATATTCCATTTATTATTTGGTATATGACGTTCACATTGCTGTAAAATATTTAGAACTATTATTAAACCCCCGTGAAAAATCATAGGCGTATTAATTAGACACACATCAGAAATACATAATTTTTATACAAAATACTATTTAAAAAACAACACACTTTATCTAGGCCTACTTAAATATGCCGACGTCAATTTTTAACGTGGTAAATGTGTACAATAAATTATAAGGATTATAAAACTGAACGTCTATTTTTTTTTAATTTTGTATTTCTGTAAGTTATTATATTATATTTAAAGAAAGCTAAAATGATTATCTTTTAATTGATTTTTATTTCATATTGATAGATCAAATGATTTAGAAGTTATTACTATTATAGAGAAAAATTAATAATAGAATATGTTTATACGTTATACGAAGATGTACGAATGTTTCCGAAGTTAAACGAATAATAAAAACGAAAAAATTTTGTTCAACATTTGTCGAATTTGAAATAGTAATTTTTATAGGCCCAATCAGTAAAGGTATCAAAATTTATTGTAACAACCTGATTTTTTTAATTGTTATTACAGATATGTTTTCTATATGTGGTTCAAATTTTATTAAAATCGGTTAAATATTTTTAAAGTTATTCAATTCTTACTGAAGACATGAACAAACAATTTTTCACCGAATAAAGATATCGGAAAGTAATTTTTATAGGCCTAATCAGTAAAAGTATTAAACTTTATTGTAACAATCTGATTTTTTTATATTATTAATAAAGATATTTTTTCTATATGTGGTTCAAATTTTATTAAAATCGGTTAAATATTTTTAAAGTTATTCAATTTTTACATAAGGCTCCATGAGAAGCTTATGGATGTTATGAGAAACTGGGCACCGATGACGTCACGAGTTACTGGGCATCCACTCGTGAACCCTACCGTTAGTATTCTATACACCGTCGAGCGTACGTACGTGGAGTAACATTTTATATAACAGCTGATTTTACCCATTGTCTGTAAACCCAGTGTATATATAGTTTAAGGTTATGTTTAAAACTTCAATCGTTGTAATTTCTTGTGAAGTTGATTTTTTAATATATGAGTTATAGAACTAATGTATGTTATAAATTATACTAATATTTGCTTTGAGGTTATAAACTGTATATAAGTAGAATATCATCAAAATATTCGTTTATACAAATTTAAAGAAGAAATACCTATTCGTTTAACTTAATAATATAACAGCTGATTTCACCCATCATCTTAAATACGCAAACAAAACTTATCGTAGATTATACTTTTTGGTAATGTTTACAACTTCAATCAATAATATAGCCTACAATATTAATAACTTCTAAATCATTTTATCTTTCTTTAAATATATACAATAATATACATAAACACAAAATCTTAACAATTATTCCTACAGTTTTATAGTCCTTATAATAGTACACATTTACATAGTTAAAAATCCCCGTCTACATAGTTAGGTAGGCCTAGATAAAGTGTGTTGTTTAAATAGTATTTTGTATAAATGATGTATTTTCTGATGTGTATCTAATTAATCAGCCTGTGATTTTTCACGGGGATTTACTAGTAAACTAATATTTTGATGATAAAAGGTTGTCCAGTATTTATATACACCTCAAAGCTAATGTTATAAAGTATTGTAACATACATTAGTTCTATAACTCATATTAAAAAAAATCAGCTTCATAAGAATTATAATGATTGAAGTTGTAAACATAAACCCAAAGTATAATCTAGGGCCTACACTGGGTTTGTAAGTATTACACATGATGGGTGAAATCACATGTTATATTATATGTTACTCACGTACGTACGGACGTACACTCGCTTTTATAGGAGTTGATAGTTTGTGTTGTTTCTACGTACGACAGATGGCACCGTTTCTAAAAAAACACGCGTGTATTCAAATGGAACGTTGTGTCAAAATTTAAAATTAATCGGTGAAGAACTTTCAGAGATTTAAGATTTTGAAAAAACAAACATTTACATTTTTATAGATTTCAATCGAACATGGACCTAAATACTGGTACTCATTATTTAGCAATATTTTATTTTAATAAGTGAGGTTTTGTTAAACATTTCAAGTCATGTAACGTAAGGCTGGGTACACACTGCAAATGGACGCGGGATGCTGCGTCATTTCAATCTGAGTCCTTTCGGTGTTTGTCGGTGGCGTTTTGGCGTCAAACGTTGATACTCTCTCGTTTGCCACCAACATAGATGGATTGGACATTATTGTTAGCCTATTTGTTAAAATGTATTATTCATGTACATATTTATATATAAAACTAGTACGCCCTAGTGAAAAATCGCAGGCAGAAATATTAGATACACATCGGGGATACACGATTTAAAATAATTCGACCACGCAGCTGGACCGCTGACGTGAGTTGAGCAAATTTCCAAAATTAAGTTTATATGACTATGTTTTAGGGGTTCAACCAACAATTTGGGAAATAGGCCTACTCATGAAGGCGTTGAACAGCTGTCTGTGTGTACGCAATAGGTTAGTAGAATTTGTTTGCGCCTAGTGGCCTCGCTAGTTTGCACCACTTGGCTTCTAACTGGGTACTTAAATGGTATTTTACATTTTGATCGATTTCGAGGGAACTAAGCGAGTTATAAGGTCGCGTAAAAAAAAATGTGCAGAATAACATCCTACAATTATATTTTTAAAAAAACTTTAAAAAAATTTCATTCTCGTAGTAAAAATCTCAAAAAATAGTTACTTCCGTTCAATAAATGTACTTCCGGTTGTTGGATTTTATAGGAGTTGATTAAAGATACAAATACAAATTTTTAATTGATTTGTATTCCATATTGATATATCAAATGGTTTAAAATATTATTACTATTTAAAATTATCTTACATTCAAAAATTTAGATATGATTTTACAAAGCGGATGGCCTATTTGTTAAATTGATTTATTTATGCACATTTTTATATATCAAATTAAAGATATGAATATTATCTTGCAATTGATTTGTATTTCATATTGATATATCAAATGGCTTAGAATAAATTAATAATGGAATATGTTCAATGTTATACTAAAAAGTATAAATGTTTCCAAAGTTAAAAGAATGATATTTCTTCTTAAAGTTTTGTAGAAATTAATAAATTGACAATTATGAGTGCATCGCAATAGCAGTTCCTATGTTCTTCTTCCTATTAGATTGAAAATAACGTAGCGTCCATTTGCAACAAGTGTTCACCGGGCAACGTAAAGCAGAAATAACTTAATTTCGAAAAACATCTTACTTTTAAATTCCACAAAAACTAATTTTTTAATCAATCGGAATGTGTTGCTAATGCAGCTAATAGTATTATATGGTGAGATAATTGACTTGAAAGGTTAATTATAAATTTTGTTAGCCCGCGAACGAGTAAAAACACAACCTGGAAATTCAACAGGTAAAAGTTCAGATTGTTTTTTATTAGTACTAGGGATATATAGTTTAATTTGATTTTTTTTTAAATAATAGTGCCATAAAGGGATTACTTTTATGCTTGTTTTTCTGATAGGATTGTCCGCTAGATTGATGTACGAGGCTTCTATTAGTTTACGTTTGTATTAGTTACTTTCCCGGTGTATGATTTTGCCTATTCCCGGTGTATGATTTGAATTTGAGATTTTCGAACCCTATATCTTCTGCAATTTTCAATGTAGGCCTAACCACACCCTATTTTTGTGTTCTGTTTTTATGATTAAAAAAAATATATTTTAACACACAAATGGTGGTTAATGTCCGAATAAACCAATAATAATATTGAACATCCATCAATAATAAGTAATATTTTCAAAGAGGCGTTCAGCTAACGTTGCACAGTACACTGACTATAGTATATAGCGTGCTATACGCTATACCGAGCTTGGATATATTTATCGCAGAGCTGGCGCATGCGTGCAAGGATCCCATTACCCGTCGTCCAACTTACTCGTGTTTGGTTTTCAACACGTGGGTTTATTGTGTTTGTATTATATCAGTTGTCATCAAGAAGAAAATGAAAGGTTTAATAGAAGAGGTAAAGAGCAATTCGTCCTTGTTTGTGGTTACCATGTAGCCATGAGAAAATAACGTAAATTTAAAGAACGAGTTAAGAAGTGATAGCGAAGAATTTAAATAAAAGTGGTAAGTTATTTGTGATTTTGTTTCATAGATTATTGTTAGTAAAATGTAAACTTTTACAATGCTTTGTTTCGTAAATACGCCTTCATAAAATAAATATAAACAAATGTTTATCAAGATTAATTAATGAACTGCGAAAACATTTTGATGACAACTAAACTAAACTTGTATTATAGTTTATTGTTTTCGAAATAACTATGGCACTATATAGTATAAATTTCAGTGTGCGGCAGCCTTTCGGAAGGTGTTGTCCTTGTTGGAAAAACAACTTGAAGTATGGATTTATTGCAAGACTACAAGGAGAGTAAGTATGCATGAATTTAAGACTGTACAATTATTAGTATGGGTTAAACATAAACGATACAAACAATTTATTATAGTTTTCTCAGAACACTTTTATATATAAAAAGTACAGGTACTCTGACTTTCTTTTTAAATGAATAAAACATTTTGCGTCAGCATTTTTAAAACAAACGGAAGAACAATTTCTAAAAAATGCTGCTTTTGTCTTAAAAGGTAAATTTCATAATTAAACACAATGTGGTGTATGTGTAAAAAGACAGTACATATGTTAACAATATATTATACAGTTTTATACTGTGTGGCAAAAATAAAAACTTTCAAAAGATCTAGAGTTTTGCGATTCTTAATGTTAAGATTGTGTGATGTTGAGAGTTTGGATAAGTACCAACACCAGTGACAATGCCCTTGCAGGTAATTGTGATCAGCTGGGAATTAGTCTAGAAATATTCACATTTTCTTTACAAGAAGAAAGTTTATGCTAACCTAAAAATAATAATCCATTCTAATATTAGAAAGAGGTAAAATTTTTTCATTTGTTTTGTTTGTTTGTTTGTATGTAGGGGGTAATCTCTGGAACTACTCAAACGATTGAAAAAATTGTTTTACTAATAAAAAGTTTCACTGAGTAACATAGGCTGTAATTCATTTTGATGAAAACATTTTTTATTTTAATATTTATTTGTAAATTTAGTCGGAAAAATATTTTAGGTTAGGCCTAAACTGATGAATTACCATAGCAACCAATTGAATAAAGTAACAGATAAAACAGCTATTGCTCTAATATTTCCATTAACACATGTTTTCACACTTTGAAGCAACTATTTGTATTTATAACTTTTAGGTAAGGTTTTTATTAAAGTGTAGACCTGAGCCTTGCTGGTTCTTTTAACCTTTATTATAACTGCTGTTATAAAATATACGAAATAATTTGATTTGAACATTTAACATTAATTACCATCTTAGCTTTGGGGTTATTATTAATCCTACACCTTTATTGTAAAGAAAACATAACATGATTATGTGTATAGAAAGTTCCAACGGGATTGGCGTGCGGAGTACGCAGGGATTTACCCTCAGTAACTATATAAATACATATGAAACATATAACGAAAAGTTAGTTTTACGATATTTTTAATTTAACAATGTAAAAAATAGTTAAAAACAATATCAATAATAAATCTATTTAATAACTAAAAACGTACTTAACAGTTTTTGTAGGAAAATTAATATTTTCATAAATATTTAAAGGGCAATTTCCATCGCAAGAGTTGCAAGCCTGGATGTAAAGAAGGATCCTAAGTGGGATCTACTGAGTATGTAATAACATTGCGAATGTTCAACCCTTAATGGGGGTTAATAGGGAACTTGAAGAGAAGCGGGCTTCGATGATTAAATAGAAATAGCTAGCGTATAGGAATTAGAAGGGAGATATTAGATATTCCCTGATGACCTAAACCTTAACGTAGCAGACTTTTCCTCCCCGCTCGCGACATTCACCCCCTCCCCTCTCACAAAGAGAGGAGAGAGGGTGATAAGATAACGCGAGTCTCTGTGAACGCCGCCAGATTGCGTTATGGAATGGCACTTTAATTATACTAATGGGAGAACCGAATGTTAATTACAATTCAAAGTCGAAAAAGACAACTTGAAGGATAGCAATTTATAGTAAAGGGATGCAAGAGAGAGAGAGAGAGAGAAAACCTATTCAAGAATGTCTTGAATGTATTGCAGAGTTTTCGTTTCTATTCAAAAAGTTACAAGTTACAGTTTAAGATTTGTACTGTAATTTCCTGAAGGAGATTCGGTGAAAAGATTCTGGCAGTTTAAAGAGAAAAGAGTTGCTAAACGGTTCCTAGAAGTGAAGATGGGAAGTGAATTTTAATGCTTTTGATCTGAACAGAAGTCGAACCTGAGCGATTAGGAAGAGATTTTGGTTGCAGCAGAAATTGACTTTGAAACAAAATATTGTTATTTGGTTTAAAGTAACTTAAGTTTGTTTGACTCCATGTCTTTCTTTATTACATTTTTGTATTGTAATAAATACTCGTACTAAAAACTTGAAATGAACAAAAATATAAAACTTGCTTTATATTCTATGCATTTACAAAACAAATTTAAAAATCACATTTGTGGCTATGATGTGTAACATTTAGAGAAAGAATTCAGTTTTTAAGACTAGTTACAGAAAACTAATACTTTCCTTACAAAATAAAACCAAATAAATATCAATGAGGAAAATGTTTCGGTATTGATAGAATCACAGAATTTGATAGCCGCATCTATAATTCCTTTCGGAAACTCATCTAATTCGAAGAAAGCATAAACAATGACCTTTCTCTTTTCAGAATATTTCGTACGTCATACGTCTTGTTTTGTTGTACATTATAAATATTTACATTGTAAAATGCCAAATTAAAATTAACTTCTATTTGTTTTTTATCTTTATTTTCTTTATTTTATAATTGTAAAAATAGAAATTAAAACTCGAACAAACACGATAAAGCATAGTATTGAGGGTCGAAATACGGACTGTATCAAAGAATATAAATTGATCTTCTTCCCAAACGTATAGGCCTAATTCAACATTATTATAATAAAACTATATATTTTTGCATTATTTTTACTTAATTTTTAAATTCTTAATTCCATTTAATATTTACCCCAATAACCCAAACGTATTTACAACACCGAGGTATTAACAATTAAAATGAAAGATAAAAGAAGTAGAAGAACATTAGTGTTAACAACGTCGACTTTTATATTATCCGAGAAGAAAGCCTAGTGTAAATATAACAATTATAAAAACAATTTCAGAAGAATATACGTTCTTAAAAAAAATAACGGATCATTACGAAGAGCTTTGCATGTAAAAACCCTTCATTAAAAGAAATAATAATTTGTTTCTTGAGGCTCATGCCGTAACAGAAATAAAGACAGGGGCGAGACGAGAATAACAAACATGAAATAAAAAGCTCATTAAATTGAAAGAAGCTGCACAGTGATAATCAACTTAGGAATACTTTGTCAGGTCGTTACGTTTTTTAAACAACTCTCAATAAAAGAATAATCCGTTTACGAACAAAGAGTTTAAACGCTAAAAATACCTTATTGTTAAAAGAGTCAAAAGACCAGACAGTCATTTAACAGAGAGAAGGGTAAAAAAAGAGAAGTAATGAAAAAAAAGACAGAGCCCAAGCAAACATTTGCAGAAAACAGGGGAGAATCGTAGGCGGGAAGCTTTCATCAAAGATAAAAAAGAATTCCCGCTTGTTTCCGTGCTATGTGCGTAAATAGGGCGGCACAAAGTGGTGGATCACTAAACAATCACAGGCCCAGATGACTTGCTTGTTGCTCTCAATTGAGACTAATTTTACTCGTTGGTGGTGGTTTTTTTATCTCCCTTCACCCTTTCCACCACGTTTCTGTATCTTTCTTCGTTTATTATTTTTAAATAAACGACTCAACGGAAAGGAATTGTTAAATCAAAATACAATTGTGTTTATTTGTGTACAAAATGTTGGATTCTTTTAAATAGAAACAAGGGTAGAGTGGCCTAAACGTAAAACAGACTTGTAATAATTTCTTTTCATTTTCAAAACAATTTTGTAGCATTATATATTGTATATAAATGCATTCTTATTTAACTAAATGAGATGAGGAGGAATAATTTCAGCGTATTTCATTTGCAGCAAGTCTGTTCCAAATTATTTTATTTAACACAATAAAAAGTTCCCGGACAATAAATTTGAGCTGTTTGCTGATGTGGTTGGTACGGTCGACCAAATGTTCTACAAATGGAACTTAGTTGCACAAAGTAATTTGTTTTGCTTAAGGAAAACAAAATACTTACACAAAAATGAATAAATAAAATAATAAGCAAAGTTTGTTTATCTGTCAGATATTTAGTACATTAAATGAAAATTTTAATTTATTTCAGCACATTACAAAATTGTTTTCCGTATGTAATAAGTTAAGAGGTCTTTTTTCTTTAAAAACTAACTCTAGAATTCTACTAGTCTAATTTAAATATTGTTGGTGTAGTTAGAATGTGTTTCTTCAGTGTATAGGCCTTACAAAATAATTCCGTAAGATCCAGTTTTCCAGCATTTTCTCGCTGAAAACTCAAAAATACTTCGAACGTTACAGACATAATAGGCCTACATAAGTTCCCGGAGTAGATTTTCTAAAAGTCAGTAAATTGACTACAACTTTTTAACAATTACTCAAAAACTCATTCCAGCGACACTAATTTTATTCAAATCAGTCCAGCAGAATCCTAAAAATAAAAGTTGCAAAAACATTAAATTTTGATAAAAAACCAGAAAGTGTTATACTGTTTCTCACTATTTTAACTGTAGTACTAAGGACAAAATAATTCATATTATTAGCTTGTGTCAGATGATTTTTAACATCCAAAAGTGTGCAATACAGCCCAACACTTTAAACGAATACAAATTAAATATTATGTACAAAAAAGCATGCTTTGCATAATTACTTAAATTGTTTGAATTATGTGAAGAGAAAGATCGATTAACGTTTTGTTTTCAATGGCAATGTCTATAAATAAAAAATATTTCAATTTAGTTTTGTTAAGCATATAATTATTTGACGCAGCTACTAAATTTAGACTGAAAATGAATGCTACCATTTCCATTGAATTTAAATAAATTAGCATAAAGCACATAGCTCTTCAAAGTGTGTTACAGTGTCTTATGTCAGACAATATTTCCCAACCCATGACCACATATATGCGTGAAGGTTTCACAACGGAAAGTGAACGGCTAGGTAAAATTATTACAAAGACTTTACCCTAACCAAAGCATAGAATGAAATGATATTCTAGATATTGTGAAGCCTTACTAATCAGGTCCGCGAGTTAGCATTGTACAGGAACAGGAAGTCCGTCTTTGATCTGCTCAGGTAGAGCGCAGCACTGGTAAGAGTGAGACAAAGAACACGGTATTAGTTAGACAAAAGACATTTTCAAAGATATTCCAATATATGGTGAAGCCGTAAAGGGTTACGTGCCTTTGAACGGATAAAAGATGGAAAGCACTAATCACAAAATGAATTTAAACAGACGTAGTTTCGGTTGTGCGTCTCGCCTTTCTGAAAGCGGGAACCTGGAAGAGGGGGATGACTTTACATCTTTGTGTTGCTTTATCTTTTGAACGACTTTATCATGAATTACAATATGTATCTTGAATTCCATTTGACTTTGTGGAATGAAATATGGCTTTATTATAGACTTGGTTGACAAAGAAGGTAGGAATCAACTATTCTTGATAAACTGCTCAAATTATAACGCAACTCACCAATGTATTTATTTTGTATTTTTAACTTTAACAAAATTTTCTACCTCATTGAAAAGTGTTCGTTGAGAAACAGAGTACTAAAAGAAAAATTAGCAGAGTAAACAATTATTTATGTATAAAATGTATACGAAGCATAAATAATAGCTGTTTGATAATAGGTCTTCAGATTTTAAACTTAAATTCGATAGGTCAATCTTAACACTTTGTATGCCAGATATTCTTACAGTGAATATTTTGATATCGTTTCAAAATAATTGTACACTTAAAATTGTAATTGTTTTTAATATTAATTGTTAAAACTTGTAAAAAAGAAAAAACAAGGTTTCGGATTTGGTATTGTAATAACATTTTTGTGTGCGATTGATTTCAAAGTTGATAGTAGTGAATTATCTAATTAAAATTGTTGTATTGCTAATTTATATATAAAACCATTGTTATACTGAATTCGTTTTTTTTATAACTGTAAATTCAATTAATTCGAATAAATTTTCATTGCTCGATTTCAAGATATTTTTGTTTATTGGGCTTAGGTTTTTCAATATGCACAGCCAAAAAACCTTAACTGCCTCCAACAGAAATATGATTCGTACACCAAATACGAATTTAATAATATTCAAAATCATTTATATTGTACATCAGAAAACTTAGTTGTTGAGCATAAGTGCTAATTTAAGTTTAAAATATGTAAAATATCTTTGAAATCTTTTTCGAAAAAATATACTACTATTTACATTGTTTATAAATCATTTAATAAAACAGAAGTAATTTAATAGTCTTTTTAATTTTATTAGTGTTTTTAAAATTTATCTTAAACCATTACAGACGCTAATACAACTACAGTAGAGCGTCGATAATCCGAACGTCAATAATCCGAAACGTCAAAAATCCGAACGCATTCCAAGGCAGTCCCTGCAAAAATTTTGTTTTTTTTTTGTTTTAGCAAATTCCAATTGTTGCGTCGTTCACAAAAATCTTCATCACAGTTTGACATTATTATCTATTTTTAAACACTTATTAATACTTGCTCTCACTCGCCCTCACAGCAGACTTTCTGTCAGTATTTTCACTGTCACGCTAATAAGCTGCTTTAGAGGTAGCAGTAAACAAAGAAAGTTCATTCATTTCTCTTTGTGTAATAACAGTGTGTCGTACCTACAGTGGTGTACTATACATTATATTTTTTTTTCGTTTGTGTTAACTATAATGTACAAGTGAACCTTTCATTATTTACTGTACTGCAATTGAGAGTTACATGTGTAATCATGTTAGCCCTACTGTGTACGTGCAGGTTCTTCTAAATCATAATATGTAAGTAGTCTTATATTCTGTATTGTAATTACATTACTGCTTGTACTGTTTAACCACTTTAATCGATTAAAGGGTATATATTATATTTTAACCTAAATGGCATTTTCTTGGTTATTTTCAAAAATCCGAACAAATTGATAATCCGAACCCCCCTCGGTCCCAATTAGTTCGGATTTTCGACGCTCTACTTACATATAAATTTATTTAGTTTTTGATTGTCAGATGGATGTTAACCTAGTTTTTGAAAAAAAAATAGTTTTTAAAATTTGAAAAAAAATGTTTAATTAAAAACCTTAAAAAATTGTTTACTGCCTAGAAACCTTAAAAACATAAAATCCAAAGAGACGATTATGAAAAGGTTTTAAACAGTTTTTAATAACCGCAGATTAGAACTACAGGTTATTTAAAAAATGTCCTTTTACGCTTTGTTTGATTTATTAAAAGGGACACATACAATTATTGAAGAAAGCATTGTTTGACGAGACAAGGGTATAGAATTATTGCAAGGTTGGCACAATATTTCCCACGTCTTGCCTTGTCACATAACGCGTAGAAGCTCGTTAGCTGAGCTGCCCTTTGGTCATTTCATTATCCCGAGCCGTCATCGGCATTGTCTGTCCATTAAGCCTTATAACCAAACATTCCCTTTACTCTTAACTAGGCACTGTCACCCCTTTCCAAATAGCTTTCCCTAGTTTGTATTCATTAAGGTGGCTTTGTTTTGAAAAAATAAACGTTACAGAGGTAAACGATAGAGAAACTAGTACAAATAATTTTGTGAAAAATAATGAATTATATTTTTTTACAGTTAGTGGTACTTTTTAGCCTTATAATAATTTAAATTAAATTTTGCAAGCATGTCTTATTGCTCAAAAAGAGAGGTGCCTGTACAGAACTGAACTAGGAAAACCAAATTTGTAAAAAAGGGTGTTAAAGCGAAACTTGAATACCTATCCAAGGTTTATGTTCATTTAACTTCAGATCCGTATTTATTGTCATTTCTCATTTTACAATACTCACTTAAAGGCAGTTTAAACGAAGTCAAGGAAACAATTGGTGTTTCACTTTTTTGGTAAAACTTAATATTGACGTTGTAATTTTATTAATGTTCTGTCTAGCATATAACCCATTAATACATAAACTGGTAGATTGCGAGCACCCATTAAAGTTAATTTCATAGATCACAAAACTAATTCTGTCTTACTGTATATTTCGCTAACATTTAATATTGATTTCAAAGACTAAAAACCAATTCGTTTCAAATATACGAACAGGAATAGAGGTCAGTTTGTTTTAGTCTTATTTTAAGCAAATTTTAGTTTCAAAATTATGTGACGAGAAGCTTTAGGGATAAAAGGAAGGGGGGAATATTTTTCGTCCATTTTTGATGATTTTTTATTAATGAATGTGTGAAAATAGGACTGTATCTAGACCCATTTTGTTGAATATTTAATTTTAAACAATAGAAAAGTTAGTAGGTAATGTATTGAATCTAATATTAATAATAATATTACCTTAATAAGGTCCGTCACGTGGCTTCTAGTAGTATCATTTAAGAAGACATGTTTCGGAGACGTAACTCCATCTTCAGGTCTTAATCACTCCGAAGAGATCGTCGCACATTAAAATAAATAGGATATACACACATACACAACACAACACTACCACATAAAGACAAAATCGCGCAAGTCATTTCACTAAGTGCGCGACCTAATGTAGTCGGCGAATTACTGTCGGTATTACCTAAAGATCCCTAAAGATGGTTATCTCTGTTTGTCTTCTGTAAGTGTTTGACAGACGACAAACAGAGTTAACCATCGGTAGGGCTCTTTCGTAATCCCGGTTGTATGTCACCGACTACGTTAGGTTGTGCACCTATTGAAATGACTTGCGCGATTTTGTGTTTATGTGTTAGTTTAATGTGCGATGATCTGTTCGGAGTGATTCAGACCTGAAGATGGAGTTACGGCTCCGAAACATTTCGTCTTAAATGATACGGCTAGAAGTCACGTGACGGAATTATCAAGGGAATATTATTATTAATTATAATAGTGACTTGGTACCACAAACATGCAATTGAATCTAAAGCACAACATTTAAAATAATTGTTTGCAGATGTAGGCTAACGTGACTAAATCATGTTTTCAAATAAAATACTTTCTCAGCGAACTCAGAAATAAAATAATATACGTTTATTTATTAGAAAGAAGTTGATTAATTAAAACGTTAGTTTAAACACATTTCTGGAAAATGGTTAAATTCTTTTAATACTCGATAAAATTAATGGAAACCTTAAAATTTGTTTAAAAGTTTTGAAGTTTACATTAACAGACTCCTCTCAAGACTTTCATTTTACTCCTCCTCAACAGTCGCACTACTGTCTGGTTTTCTTCCTTTCAAATTGAAGTTCCAACAGATGACGGACATTGCGATGTGTGATTCGTCGCTTTTAACTGCTAAGAATCGATTCTGGATCAATGGGAAGACTAAGGGAAGCAAAGATCCCTTGAGACAAGAGGGTACCGTGTCCCGGCATTTACCAATTATCCTTAGAAGAGGGCTTGAGACAATTGACAGGGGACAGCCCACAATTGCTTGAATTATTTAGTTAGTCCGTCAACTACTCTAGCGTCTTCTCACCTGAAGATTTCTTACAAGTTATTTGTGGGTTTTTATAAATCAAGACAGATTATTGTAAAGTAAGTTGAATGTAGACTAACGCTGCATTTAAAAAAGAGGACCTACATTTAAATTCTTCAGTATTTTTTATATAAAATAGAATTACTTAATTTACAAAATATAGAAAAATGTGTTAGTCTGATTATATTTTTCTAATTTGTAAAGAAAAGAGGACGAATATTGAGAAAACGTTTTGTTTAACATTGATAAAATAATATTTTATGAATCGCTTTGTATTGAAATTGAATCTCTAAAATAAATTCCTAAAAAAATTATCCTCATGTTAAAATGACTGCCTTTATAAACAAAAACACCGATTATTTGGCTAAGTTTGTAGTTTTAAGTGTATATGTATTGTTATTTATAAACGTAAAATAGATTATATATTCAAAACATTTCTAAACCTCTGTAATTTTATAGTTAAGCATGGTAGAGTATCTTATCACATATATTTTTTCTCAAGGCCATTTTTTTGTCGGTACGCCATAACTTCCTTAATACATCATCAAATTACATGAATGAGGCATCATTTTAAAGCTTTCCTTAGCCGCTACATCGGAAAAATATACAAAATACAATTAAACGAAAATATACAAAAAGTAAATAAATAAAGACTCCGAAAGTAACAGTGATGTAAGATCAAGTAAGTTGTAGGGATATTTTTCTGACATTGGCAACACTGATGACAACTATACCCAGCTGGAGAGCTGCCGTTACGCCACTACGTTGTTATTTTTAATTAATATACGCACTATACGATACTAAATATACGGTGTGTACTTTAATTAAGTGGGATTTAAGTAAGTTAGAATGCGAATGCTTCGCACGGGTCAGCTAGTAACTAATAAATTTCTTTAAGTTGATTGTTTTAATCTTTTAAATCAAATTAACCTTAAAAACACATTCCGTAAAATTTAATCCGCAGACGTTCAGTATGGTATTATTTGACAATATTTCATCACAGCAGTAAGAAACAATAGTTTTCAAATGTATGTCGAACATTTTCAAAGGATAATGGTAATTCTTTACATGAGACTTTCTTTTTATCTAAAATATTTAAAAGCTTATTTCCCTTCCAAAACTTTTGTTTCAAAACAAAATTAAGCTGTCAATTAACTATCAAAGTCGAACTTATAAAACTAAAATAAGGATAATTCTAAAAAGGAAATAGAAGTGAATAAATATTTACAAAAAAGGTTCAAATAGGTCTAAAAACTGGCATCTTGAAATTAATTGACGGTATTGAATTTTTTCAAGCATGTCGTTAGCATTGTTTTGTTATTCTTGATTTTTAATAACACTTTATTTACTTCGATTTTGTTTTCCACAACTCTCTTTTCGATAAAAAGTTTATTTTGTAAGTTTACACTTCGTTTTAATTTTCTTTTCTATATAATTTTTAAAGTATAAAATATTTTATTTTAAAGTGGCACAAGGTGGCAGCAACTAAGTTTATTTTGGTAATCCCGAATCTGATCATCTTCAGGTATTTTCTTCTAATTGATATATTTCTTACTTTTATGCATTTTGAAAAAGGAATACAATATTTAAAATAAATTTTTTGCTGCAGAATTGAAAATTTTAGTTTTATAATAGTTTCTGCGAAAAATTGTTTTTGTTACATTTTTGTTAAATAATTTAATTATAAATATAATGATTGGTAATAAATAAAACATTTCTGTTATTATGTGTGGTCATACTTCCTAAAGATATATTATTTAAGTTAGGTTGTGTTAGGCAGAACTAAGAATTTTTTAATTAACTTGTTTAAAGAAGTTTTTTCTATTTTATTTTTTTAATATTTGTTATATATTATAATTATTATGTAGTACAGGTTTGATTTTAGGATCTAATGTTATGCAATTACTGCGCACAAAATGTTGTTTATGACTTAATTTCAACAATGTATTAGTATTTTTAATTAGTAACTTCAATTTACCTTTGAAAATTCATTAAATATAATTAGACGAACATGATGTATCATATTTACATAGATATATTGATTTCTTTTTCTAGTGTACAATATGTAATTACTATAGAATATCTAATACACAAATGGTTTACTGTGAGGTATGAAGAATACAAAATGAATAAATTAAAATAAAATTTAAAACGAAGAAGGGTTACGAGTATTTTATATTCAATCCTAATACATATTTTTTACTAAAAAAGAGATGAGCACAGCTTTGATTAGATGTAACTTCCAATGTGAGATCTAAGCAAATAGGTCATGCGTCTAGTGACTAGAGGGGTTGCACCGTGCAAGGGAGGATATTGCGAGATTTAAGGAGAACGCAGGGAGATGTTTACATATGTATGTATGGGACCGAGTCGATCATAAAGCACAGTCCAATATTGGACGAGAAAGGTCATATAGACCCATAAATCCTAACAAATACGGTCATATTTGTCGGCCCTGGGAGGCCAGCTATATTACGACATATCTTGTTCGAATACTAATATTAGAAGACTATTTGATATTCAATTCGCTCGTCGGTGATATATGTAAAGTTTTTGTTGGATTTCTCTGGACACTGAGATAACAGCTTGTGTAACATCAATTAATTCACCTTTATGTGTGTTTGAAATTGTTTTGATGACAGTATAGTACGATTAATTTAACTTTGCTGGAATTGTAAAATTAGTTTTTGAACGTTCTAAAACGTATAGAGGTTAGATGTTATATTATTTTTCACAAAAACTTAGTATTTATTAAGATTATATGATTAAATTTATTTAGTAGGCTACATTTAATTAGTCGACTTTGACAACTACAGCGGTTTTTTATTTCTGATAGTGCAATCAAAAAGTACCTTTAACAGTCCATGCGTTGATTGATTTTTGTCTAATAGAGTGTTTGCTATCTTAGGATGATCTCATTGTACTAGAAGTCATGCCTTTGTTGAAACGTCTGATATATACGTTACTGTATTTGGTTTTGATAGATTGTATTTTATAATCAAAACTATAATCAGGGATATAAATGTTTTACTGTTAATAATTTATTTGTTTTTTTGGTAAAATATTTTACTACTAATCTATTTTGATTATTTCAATCCATCACTCATTATCTGCCTATCTTTCTCTCCGTCTAATCACTTTCGGCTTTAAGTAGTATGAGAAAAATTTTTCGAATCCCCTGTAATGAAAAATGTCAACCTCAACATCGCTGCTGTATTTTAATCTTGTATGTCTCAAAAAATTGTTGATATCTTGAAAACGCTACATTATGTAAGAAAATAAATGACTATATATAAATGGTTATAAATACCTTGTTTGTCAAACAATCCTTATTCATTGTGCGACATGTTTCGCCGTTACACAGACGGCATTATCAAGCTACACTTTACAAACACAAGACACTAACATTAACAACATTTATCAACACTATAAAACACTAAAAAAGAAGAAGTTATTCTTGTACATTTGTACACGTTATGTGAATTAAAACTGTCTTTAAGCAGCCACATGTTACACCAGCTGGTTCTACTACTTGACTAAAGTGTATGTCAAGTAGTAGAACCAGCTGGTGTAACATGTGGCTGCTTAAAGACAGTTTTAATTCACATAACGTGTACAAATGTACAAGAATAACTTCTTCTTTTTTAGTGTTTTATAGTGTTAATAAATGTTGTTAATGTTAGTGTCTTGTGTTTGTAAAGTGTAGCTTGATAATGCCGTCTGTGTAACGGCGAAACATGTCGCACAATAAATAAGGATTGTTTGACAAACAAGGTATTTATAACCATTTATATATAAATATAACAATCCAATAGGCTACAATGAATTCTATAAATGACTATAAATCAACGTTTTATAAATAATGATTTACAATGACCAATAGTTTTTATTTTAATAAATATTATGTATTTAAGAAACGTTATATTACTTATAATAAATACAATAAATGAGTTTCGTAACCGAAAACACTCTCAACATCGAACAAACATACAAACGTGTAAATCTAAATCCTCCCAATACTGCCTTACCGACAAGTACGTTAATTGCTTTTCGTTCGAAGACGGAATCAAATCAAATCAAATCTGAGATTTTAGAATACTATAATATCGTGAAGTGGGAGTGGGTCGAAGGGTCGTTAGATGGACAAAGGTGCTCGTTAGGGGGTTCGGACGTGCTCGGTTAGCCCTTCGGGAGTAGAACAGGATTAAAAGTTGTTCAATTCCACGTCATCACCCTCTCACACGACGTACCCGACTCTATTCATAATGAGGCGTTGCTCTTGAAAGATTGTTCTCAACAAGAGCATATTTACAGCATCGTTTAGACGGGTTGCGGTTACCGACACATCATTACGCGGACAAACCTTTAGTCTCGGGGTTGAAAGGGTGGAAGTGCAGGGGAATTGAATCAGAACACCTTAAGTCATGATTATACGCTTAGCTTAGTTTTGCCAATAAGACATAACAGTGACAGTTGTACTTGGAGTGTTACTAGGTGATAATGAAGTTAAATTTGGTTGAATTCACAAAGTTAAATTTTACCACAGTATGGCGAATATAAATCGAAGGGTTATATTTGAAATTATATGTATGGCATATTAGTAGGGATGACTTACACATCATGGGTTAAAGTTTTGGCTTTGATTTTTTTTAAGTAGAAAACACCAACAAAACCATTTCCTATTATACAAAAATTCCTGGTTTCCACCGGATTTCAATCGGGAAACTTACACCTAGGATAGAAGGCCACTAAAGGTATCATAACACCAAAAGTCTATGTATGAGTTGTTGAGAAATGCTTGGTTGACGAAGTATATAATGACATTTGTTTTTTTACAAAACAATGCTAAACACCCTCTTAGAAATATAATTCAATTTTCAGCGTAATAAAAAAAAACAAACATTTTTGTTTTGACGTATTTTTAATTATATACGGAACAAAAATAGTAAACTTCTTTCAAATTTGCGATACTCTACAGTTTTCGCATTCAATGAAAACCATTCTTTTGAGAAATCGTAAAGGTGAAATTTCAAAAATGACAAGTTCATATATGGAAAATAAGTCATATTAAAAAATAGGTGCAAGTATATAAGTACTTTTGCAATCATGCTATTGTCCAGAAAAAGTATCTTTCCTGAACTAAGTGCGAATTTCTTGGTTCTTTTGCTTACTAATGAAAAAAAGTTATTATTTTTGGACGAATGGAACAAATTTCAAAATCGTTGTAGATTTTTTTTTAAAGTGAGGAACTTATGAAATTCATTGAAAAAAACAAAATTGCTGCAGTTTGTACCAATATGTTATTTTGAGACTACCTTGGCACATATTTAAAACCCGTCTCAAATTATTCTGAATGTACAAATAAAAGCAACACGGTATATTTATAAAAAAACAAGTCTTACCCTCGTCACTGACCCTTCCGAAACACCGTGTGGATGGTGTTTGTGTGTTTCTTATGGTATAACTATTAAAATGGTTGAATAATAAATAGATTTAGACAAAACTATTCATGCTGGCATCTTGAAACCATACCTTAGAGTCTTATTTTGTTTAATTATGATATGAGATCTGGTTATAGTTTACAAACTTTTTAATTTTTACTATACAATAATTTTATCCTTCTATTTATAAACTTTGGATTTACTTTTATAAACCGTTAAATAAAAACTTGTATGGTAAGTTTTGAACATTCATTATGTATGTAAAAATCAGTTTAGTAATTTTAGCGTAGATAATAAAACAAATAGCTAATTCTGTTGTCTTCCTTTTAATTCGGAAGGAAATACAATAAACATTTAAATGTTAATGTTTAATTAAATAGTATGTTATCTTATAATAATTATGTTAGAGTATAGCTATATTATCATTATTACTTTGTTCTTTCGAAGAAAAAGGACGCACTTATACTACAGTGCATGCAAATCAAACCTTAATAACTAGTTTCGTACCTACGAAAATGTGTTGGAAGTTCTAACTGTAGTTACTTGGATGAACCTTTGACCCTTTAACAGTTCAGCCATTAAAATTCTGATTCGCATTCTTAATTGTGATTTGAATACAATATAAAACATTTAGTTATTGCATTAAATCTAGTTCCGTTGCATGTGGTAAAGTTCAGAATAAATTGGTCGTGCACTAAATTATTCAAGGCAGGCTCAGAGAAGGTTGCGATTGAATACAAGGAATTAATAAATTCAAAGAAATTAAAAAGTCAACAGACGCTGATGACGAACTTTTTACTCTACTCTGAAAGTTTGTATCAACAAAAACCGCCAGCTCCGTGAGAACAGAATAAATTTACAACAGCAGTCGCCCGTCCAGTAGGATACCGGATGACAAGAATGATCCAAAAGGGAAAGGACAAGACCATTATGCAAAAAACTACCCCTCGGTCACCACCCTCTCTCTTGTCCAGTACGAGAAGTAAATCTTCACGATTGTCCATTAGTTTGCAATAAGGACGGCAGACGGAGAAAAAAATAGAACGAATCCTAGTTCCCTCTCTCTCGGTTACAGATGATGATTTCATTGCGACTAAAAATATCAAATGCAAATTTATCTTTGGAAGGGAACAGTACTTCGATAAAATGTCAAGCAATAAATGTAAATGCGGTGGAATCAAGAAGTAGTCGGGACATTTATGGTAGACTGACGCTGAGAAGGAAAAGTCTCTGTTTACTCATGTTATATTGGAAAAATGTTATTGTATACATTTAATCTACGCATAAGAAATTCTGCCAAAATCGTTTATAGGTGTGAATATTATGGATGATTAATATTCTGGAGTACCAAACTATTTCAGAAAATAAGTTAATACAGGTTATTAGATTTTATGATTTTAGTATAGTTATACATTTGTATAATAAAAGCTTGTGGTATTGTAAAACACATTTATTTGGCGAAAACCTTTTGGTGATAAAATAAGTAATACAAATTTAATTTAAAACTTTAATTACTTTAAGTTTGTATATCAACTTCATATACCACCAAATACTCCTTTTATTACATTCAGTCTATACTGCAACTTCCATCTCGTCAACGCGTTCTACAGTTGTTAGCACATTTTCAACTTTAAAATTTTGGGTAGAGATTAATGCTCATATGGATCCGTGGCCCACAATTTTCACGTACAATATAATATACACTGTCGCAGCGGGTTCAATGGAGAAGAGCATACCCGTGTTTCACATATTTTGAACTTAAACATTTGATTTTAATTTATATAAATCAATAGGGATCCGCAGCCAACGATTTTCACGTCCAGCATAATATACATTGTCGCAGCGGGACGTGGCGGGCAGATCTGCAACCTTCCACATGTTTAAGCTATTCTATACTAATATTACAAAGAGGTAAAGTTTGTTTGTTTGTATGTAGGGGGTAATCTCTGGCGCTACTGAACCGATTGAAAAAATAGTATTACTAATAAAAAGCTACACTATCCCTGAGTAACATAGGCTATAATAAATTTCGGTAAAAACCTTTTTTATTTTAATATTTGTAAATTTAGTCGGGAAAAATCTTAGGTTAGGCCTAGAATGATAAACCAACACATGTATTTTACATTTATTACCATAGCAACCAATTGAATAAAATAACAGATAATACTTCAATATTTCCATTACGCTAACAGCTGATTTCAAAATTTGAAGCAATTATTTTTGTATTTCTAGCTTTTAGGTTAGGGTTTTAAAGTATAGACCTGAGCTTTGCTGATTCTTTTAACTATTATTAACTGCTGTTATAAATAAATATAAGAAATAATTTGGTTTGAACATTTAACATTATTTACCATCTTAGTTTTGAGGTTATTATTAATACTACAATTTTATTATAAATAAAACATAACGTATGTTTTTAGAAGGTTCCATTGGGGGTTGGCGTGAGAAGCACGCAGGGGTCTCCCCTAGTTAAAAATATATATAGAGAGTAATCCTAATATGGATCACTAAACTTTCATATTTTCTTCGTCGTGTATAAGAAACCCAGGCAGCAGTACTTATTAATTGGAAACCCTGTCGCGTCCCACATTATTACCTTTAAATTTGTATAGAGAAATAGAAATAATAATATGGACACGAGAAAACCCACAATTATTACGTCCCGCATAATATATACCGATGTTTTAGATTATCTATTTTTGAAATCAAAATAAACAAAATGATTTCTCAAAATCAGTTTAATAGTTTTGGTAGTTTTTTGTTGTTCGTTCTTGTTGAGTTTGAAATGTTTCACACCTTTATTCTGCTATATTCATTCTTAAATGTAGAAAATATCTATTGATATTGGCAAATAGGAATGATTTATTGAAGTACATATACAAATATTTTCTCAAAACGAGTTCCTAAACTTATTAATAAAACGGGATAAATAATGTACAAATAAAGCCTCTTTAAATATCTTTACAGCAAAAAAATTCCCTTTTTAATTCAAACTCAAGGTTTTTACAAAAGTCAACGGAGTTACAAACTCGCAGAGCCAACCAATAACATCAACTTACTGCCACAATTGAGTTTGGTAGGAAATTTGTTTATGCAAAATTGGTGGACTGGCGGCGTCGACACCGGAAATTGTCAGATTCTTTCGGTTTGGTCATCCTACTTCCGGCCAGAGGGTGATATTTCCTTCTGTGGGCAAAGCCTATTTACTAGTAAAACTTGTTATTTAAGGAGAGCGGTTTTAATTTATTTAAATTCTTAAAACTTTACTTTGGTAGGACGATGTATTGTAGTTTGAAAGTTGATACTTGTTTACGTAGCTTAACGCATATTTATTTACATACAAAAGTGTTGAAACTAATGAATTATTATATACACAATTTTCTTTTACTCTTATAGAAATATTGCATATTAGGGGAGATTTATAAGTAATTCGGTCCCCAACCTATTTCCTACTTTCACACAAATATCTCATTATTTCATTGACAACAATTGGTAGATTTGATAATAAACTAAAAATTAAGATGGTAAATAGTATTTATATTTTAAATAATATTATATTTAAGTTAGCGATATAACAGAAGTTATAATAAATCTTATTAGGAAGGCCTACTCCGAAACGAAACCTAACCTAAAAACTAATGGCTAAAACTTAGCCTACATGTTAGTTTAGAGGTGTTAACATAATGGCTGATTATTGTAAAAATACTGAAAATTTTCCACCATCTGACAGAGCTATGTATTAAAAAGGTTGTAATTAAAAAGCTATGGTATACGTAGCAATTTAAATAGCCCTACATTTTCTTTGGAATTATTAGCAAATTTCAGTGTTTCCACATTATTTAAACCATACTCTTTAGATAGATATATAATTCAAAAGTGAACCGTTATCAACATAATTTTACTTAGCTATTGAAATACAATA
This sequence comes from Philaenus spumarius, assembly GCA_018207615.1. Lineage (NCBI taxonomy): Eukaryota > Metazoa > Arthropoda > Insecta > Hemiptera > Aphrophoridae > Philaenus > Philaenus spumarius. The sequence goes on along the minus strand of JAGFPH010000215.1, from coordinate 159,991 downwards.
TGTAGATTTTTGTTATAATGTTTACGCTTTTATTTAGTATACCAAAATTTTGTTGGTCTAAAACATAATGTACTATAGTCGAACAAAATTGGATTAACACCATTTTATAATTCATAAACCCAATGCGTGTTACAAGGCGATGAAATTGTTTCATTAAAACAAATAAAGAACTGTTCATAAAAATATAGTACGTCATAAATTAATTTTAAATTTGGGGTTTCTTAAACTATTCATATTTTAACGATTTAAATTTTAGATTAAATACAATAAAATAGTACAAACATTACAAACATAATTCGACCACGCAGCTGAATCGCTGACGTGAGTTGAGCGAATTTCCAAAATTAATTTATATAGGTTTTTGGGTTTCAAACAACTATTTGGGAAATTGATCTACTCACGAAGGTGCTGCAAGCATGTACCAAATATATTGCCATCGGTCACCACGGTAAAAGCCGTGGATTTAATTTCAAATTTTTTGGCTAACGAACTCGTCCAAACGACTTAGAAAACCAACCTGTGTGCTAAATTTGGACCAAATTGGACATAAAATGCGTCCGTTAGATTGCGCACAATTATATACATGATACTTCCGGTCAAAAATGTGGTCTACTTCCGGAAAATTTTTTTGGCTAACGAACTCGTCCAAGTGACTTAGACAACCAACGTGTGTACCAAATTTGGACCAATCGGACGTAAAATGCGTCCGTTAGAGTGCACACACATATATACATACATATATATATATATATATATATATATATATATATGATTTTGAATGACATCCCAAAACGTGTTCTGGGAACCATGACCGGTGCTCATTTGTTACTCCCGACATTGGGCCTTATCATAAGGGCCACCACAATGGTTCATTTTTCCTATGGAAATTCGGTAATAATAGGCCTAATGAATTTTAAAATATCTTCTTTTTTTTGACAGTGTAAAAAATGTATGATAACAGAGGTAATTCTGAAATTGATAAGAAATATATAGTTTGGGATTAATTGAATTATTTTATCAAATTATAGTTGAAAAAAAGTTGATTTATGTTTTAAAATTTTTACACAAACGTTAATAATGTTAAAAATATATTTTAATTGATATAAAACTAAGTTATTAAGTTGTTTATCACAGAGAGAAACCTGTTTCTGATCAAAAGATTTATATATACAAATAATTCATTTATAGTTTTAATTTAATTTAAACAGACAAAAAACGTACACTAAAATACAAAGTTAGCTCATAAATCATTAATAGTATACACTTGCTTCGCCATTGAGACGTAAAAGACAAAGTGATAAGTTTAAAAAAGAGACGAGGGAATTCAAAGTTTGACGTCCACGGTGGTCAGGATCACAATAATAAAAAACAAAGTGAATGGATTTTGAAATGTGGCCTGCGGTCAGTCAGCCCCTCACCACTACCCTTGTCACGAAGTCGGGTATCTGTCACAGTTCCAGACGCCTTTATGTAAAGTAATAAATGGAAATGTGACATTAGTAGATTGGAGTGTTATACTGTCACTTTACGAATATTGGCAGCTTGTATTTCATTTCTGTAAGTCTCAAAAGTGCAAGTAAATACAAGTAAAGACAATAGGACTTTAAAGAGTTTCGTTCATACAAAAACAAACACATTAATAAACAACTACAAAAAGGAATTTACTGAACAAAAATACATAACAGATGATTTAGTATTAAACGAGATAATACATATTCAAAATTTAAAACAAGTATATGTATAGAAGGTTTTTAATATTCGATTCTCGTTGTATAACAGAATCTACATTGTTAGTCATCTTCAAATATATGCACAACAACTTATTTATTTTATAAACTTATAATACATTTTAATGATTTAATACACATTTAAAAAATAATAATGAAATAACTTAATGATAATACATATTTATCTATGTGATATACTTTAATACAATTTTATTAATACTAACTTTACATTAGTAGGGATCTAAGTATGTAATATAATACTCCTAAAATATAAGCAAGAGTCAATAAAGGGGTGTGATAAAAAGGAATTAAAACACTTTTACCACACGCTAAATGATTTATATACAGCATTAATGTTTTTGTAACAGAATATATCGCGATAATATTTACAAGTGTTGCGTTAAAAACTCTAAAATACATAACAATAACAGATAATCAACCCTAATGACTGGCACACACGAGCTTTGCAAAGCGGCTTGTTGGTGGTTAAGAGGAGTGGGTGTATTTTTTACAGTTATTTAGCACCCTCATAAGCCTCTTGAGCGGATTTTATTGGTTGTACAAAAGCAACATTCGCACTTCTTCCCCCCACGCAAACCGTTAAGTACTTTTAAACAAGGAATTAACACTCTTAGTGTATAAAGAGTTGTGTAAAGATTAAATTGTTAACATTATATATTTAAATATAACAATAGGCACGCAGTTTGCTGTTGTTAAAACGATGTTGGTAGATTGTGGCACATAAAATAATAGTAGTAGAGATTTAAAAAATATCGTTGTAGCGCAAACTCATACCCTATTTCGAAAGTGTAATTTTTTAATTTTAGAGTTCGCGTGTAAATTATTATTATTATTGGTAGCAGAACAATTATTTAAACTTCTTTGTAAGGTTCAATTTAACACTGGACGTTATTATTTTAACCGTATGATTCTGTACAATTTTACAAGTAAACAAGTAGCAAGTTAGAAATTCAGTCAGAAACTCAAGTGCTCTTATAGTTATTAATGTTCGTAATGATTTATCTCTTATTTCGATTAATATAATTTGTGGATTTTAACACAATTTCATTTGATTTTACTTGAAGTAGTATTATAAATAATGAATTATTTTTTTATAACGTAAATTAAACCAAACAATTTACGGAGTATTTTAAAAATTAGATCATTTCAAAATTACAAATTAAAGGCTGATTTCAAGGAGTTGATTTATTCTACTTATATAACTTATTTAAGACATTAACTTAGAGAAACAGAACACAAATAAAATGTTATGACATTAGCTAATAATTTAAACTTTTCGAGACTTAAAAGAAAAAAAGAAGAATACTACAGAATACACACATACATTGGTGTCTATTGTAAAATTACTTCACATGTAGACTTTCTCTTTAAAACATATAAATACCAGTCCTATTAATATCAAGTTAATATTTGTAATAATTTAAATGTTGATCGTTATACTATGTAAAAGTAATTAACTAAACATTCTAGTCTGATATTAGTATAACATTCTTATACAAGTTGTAATTGCAAAGTTAACATGATAATCTTTACATCATGCAATTCTTGTTATTACAACGTCTCTTGTAACAATCTGGTTGTAAGGAAAAACTACCCTAACGAAAGTAATATACTACACGATCCTCGCATGTAAAAGGGGTGGAACAATATATATGTGAGACATGTAACTACCCCAACAGGTAGGGGGAGGCACCGATGTGATTTCTTAACCCCCCCCCCCCACTCTTCCTACGTCAGGCTACAATCGTATTAAGTGTAATGGGGCTGAAGTTATTGTGCCAATTTTGATCAAAATAAAACGCTAAAAGAAATCTTCTAAACGTTGAAGGGAGCTTCCGAATAAACAAGACCTTCTTCTTCTTTCGACTACTAGCTCCCGATAAATACCTTAGTTGTAGAACTTGGATTCGATTCCTAGTTTATGTCGCTTCGTTTTTCCTTGTTTTATTGTCCTTTGTTCTAGATAAATCCCGAAGCTGTTACCCGATTGGATCTCGGATTGTTTCTGAATAAGACGACAATCAGACATATATAAATTATTTCAATTTAAAAAGGTTTTAACTTTACTATCCTGCGAAGGAAGTGAGTTTATGACCGGAGGATGTGTTTTTATGATTACAATTTTTACGATAATTTAAGAACCAAAAACTATGGTGTATTTAATGTTCCATTTGTTTGTATATTTAAACTTATCCTGTTTATTTTATATTCATGACTTACTTTATCCAACCTTTTCATCCTAACCTTGTTGAGCTCTTCCTATTATCTTTTTATTCAACAACAGAAAAGTTCTGACCCAAAAATAACTCATACTCCAATACTAATTTTAATTTCACGCTTGTTTGTTCAAATCATTTGTTTGTTAGTTTAAATTAATTCAAATCCTTAATTCATTAATTAGAAAATTTGTATTAATATTTTTTATTTTGAAAATTTCTTAGTAGTAAGTATAAGTAACCTTTTGAAAAAAAAAACATATTATTTAAAAAAATTACCTAATAAAATAGTTATAAGGAGCATAATGGGGAGGAGAAAATTTAGTTTAAAAGAAAGTATAGTAGTTTATACATTAAAATCTAGTGTCTAGATCTTTCTTGTAATACAATCTTTAAACGTTATTATTCAAATAAGATAATTTATACTACTATAAATTATTCAATTATAAGCTGATAAAGTATGGTGGGTTTTATTTACTAAATTAATTTGACAAAATAAATGTAAATGTAGTTTGTTATATTAAAACTAAATAGTAAATAATATGCCTTATATATATTATTATGCTTCATATGTTTTAATGGCATTGCTTAATCATTTAATTTATTTAATGAAACCACGAATAAATGGTTTAGTTGTAATTGATAAAATTTGTAAAAATTTCGTAAACCGTAAGGTATTATGCGTATGTTTAGTTAATTAGTTTAAATAAACATAATTGCTAAGAAAACATATTGTAAAGCAATCCAACCAGATTTGATTATTTACTCTTATAAACACAATTGTATTAAATACTATTCGAAGTGTATGCACAAACAAGTAAAGACGCAAAGCAAGATTATTCATGTGAACTTATTTATAATTTAAAATATCTCAAGTACACATTTTAAACAAAGTGTTTTATTTTTATCTAAGTACGCCGTATTTAAGAAGTGAGTGAACAATCCCGATTAGTTATACCTTATTCTTAGCTGTATACATTAGTTGAGAAAAAGGGATTTTATCATCAGAAGTAATATATAGGATATTTTTAGATCATCACCAACAATATGGCAGCATCAGTAGGCAGTAACAGAATACAAATTTAAACTAATTTATACAATTGTGATTTTAAAACCACTAAGCATCATCTTACGTATGAAACAAAACTAGGGCTCTGCCCCTTGACGCTTCGCGTCCCAACCCCTCCTCGGCCTTCGGCCTCAGATGGCTGCTTCGCTTCGCTCGCAGTTGGAAAATTCGTTAAAGAATCTCGTTAATCTTTGGCTCGTTTGTACATAGGTGACCGAGCATAAATCAGCTGTTTTATTTGGCAGCTGACTCAAATTAATTAAACATTATCTCCATAAGATTAACATGGGAAATTTGAAGGATTGTGTGCCGGAGCTCCTTCTCGGGTGAATAGCGGCTAAACGGATGATTGGTTCTTAAACCAGTTTGAAATTAAAATTTCTACAACTTTTGTATTTAACATTTTTTGCTATCTCTTACCATTTTCTTACAAAACGCGATCAAGTTGGAAAAATGAAAAAATTGAAAAACTTTCCCGCCCAAAAGGTGCTTTTAAAATTTAAAATGTTAACTTTTAGAAATTTTTCTGAAAGTTTCTCGTCGAGAGCTTTAATTCAAGTATAAGGTTGAGGGGGATCTGATTAAGGGAAGTGCCTAATAGTTAATGTCAGTGAATCAGTGTTACCGTCTAGCTTTATATAAGTAGATGTTCATTTAAATTGGTGATGCCGAAAAAGTAAAAAAAAAAACTTTTCAAGCAACATCTATTTATAAGAATAGATCTTCCCAACTAATTCTATTTTAACTATAAATTGAATTTCTCTTTATTTCAAATAGTTTCATCATAATAATATTCTTTTACTATTGCTGCCGTTAAGGAATTATAGCATAATAAAGTATATACTATATATTAAACCAGTTATTACAAATCGGATTACAATTACATTTAATTTATATTACTGCCTGTTTTTTGACGTAATATATATACGTCTGATTAGATTAAATCTTATTTTAGAAATTATATTTTGTTCTGTTTTAAACTAATTATTGTATTTTAAATATGCCAAACTTTGTTTTAATATAATGCAATTCTTATGTACTAGATCATTTTTAAGATCCAATCAGGCCAAACGAAATATTTCCCACAGTTAGGTTTAGCAGTTAAGGAATAAAGTATTGCATAAATATAATCACAAAATTCCCCTTTCAACAGAATACAATTTATATTCTTAAGTATTATTCTGAATTTTATAAAAAAGGTTGAATTAAACATTAATATAGAGGTATTAGAGAAAGTTGATATAAATTCTTGTCGACACAGATCAGAGAAAAATAAGCTGAATCCTGTGTGTATAATACACTCGCTGCATTACATTACACCCTAACAATCTAATTTGGAACAAATTTCTTTACCACCCTACGCACAGGATACAGTGAAGGAAATAACTCACGTGTTACAATAAAAGTTGAACAAGATTTACCTGACAACAAAGGATCTCGAGGTGGGAATAAAAATGGAGTAATTTAGGTAAATAGAGGATCATAAGTCGCGGGAAACAACGGCGAACGTATCGTTAAAAACACGGCGGCTACAAATCTCAAGAAGCGAGAAGGGTGCTTTAAGATTACTCTTGAAGGAGAAAGGAGAAAGAAAAAACGACGGCATAAGAAGTCCTTAAATCCAATTTATATGTCGGAGGAAAGAGAGAGAGGGCGGCTAAGTGTGACTTTAGAGATGTGCCGACATGAACTGGCCATTACAATGTAATAAATTCATCCCCCTTTCTACAAAACCCGGTAATACATCGGTTTAACATCCTAATACTAGATTAAGGGTGTGTTTTAACTTTATTGCCACTAAATTACGCACCATCGAACTGGCTTTAAGAACTCGCCCTGATTGTCGACGAAAATATATACATCTTTTTTAAAGTGTTTTTGTGTCAATAAATCTGTTGGGATTTGTATTGCATAACTTGTGAACGAAGGTAACGACTTCAGTTAGTTATTCAGTGGATGTTAATAAACACAGTCATGGCACATTCCCAGCTCATACGATCAGGCTTACCACTAATGCAATAATATTTGCTTGATAAAATAATAAAATCACACAATAAATAACAAAACTATGTTAAAAAACTTCGACATAAACAAATCTAAATCTATAAAACCTGTAATTATAGTATTAACATAATAAATAATAATTATATAATAGCATGCAAATAATATTCTAAGTTATCATACATCCAAATATACACATTATTAGAATTTTTGAATAAAACTATGTGCTAACTGTAAACCTGAAACTTATATATTATTCATCTAAAAAAATACCTATAGAAAATACCTATAACTTGCAATTATTTTAAAAGAAAGTATATGTCTACACTTACTTTCAAAAATGCTATTTTTTAATTTAAAATAATTTTAGGATTGGTTTGTTTTTAGGAGTAGACCTACTGGTACTTTTTAAATTTGATATCATACATTTACTTAAAAATGTGATATTATTTACATTTTTAGCATAAATCATGATAATTCTACATATAAGGAAAGGACCACGAAGCGAGCACAGTGTTGGGAATCTTTTATTTTAGAAAATGTAACGTATGAAATTTAATGACTTGATGAAATGTATTTCCTAACTGAATTAAATGCAATATAATAATTTGGATTGTTTTAATGTTTTCTAAAACTGTACCCAACAAACCCTTTTTGTATTTTCGTAAGATAATATTCTTGTCTTAGTCATACGTTTAGTTCATTTATTTTCCTTGAATTTCGTCCAACCAAATCAATTTATGAAAAATTGTGAAGTAGATTGATTTTCTGAAATCTAATAATTCCCAAACAATTATTTTCACTTTTAGTTCCACTTGCGAAAAAGCAAGTTCTATAATCGGGCTAAATTGCATGCCGAACATTTTATTTCTCGTGTAATCTGTCATAGACATAAAATTAAATATTTTCGGAAGAGGTGGGAGGAATGATTTTGAAATTACAGTTTTTAAGATACAAAGCTTGACTAGGTAAAAAAAACTCCATTTGTCTCCATTAGCACCATTGTCTCCATATTGTAATATTACAAATAATTTTTCCTATTTAAATTTAAATTTTAGAAAATCTTGAGATTAATTCCTACTAAGATTCTTTTTATGTAAAACTCTAAAGGCCCATTGTCCCTGCAGCGACTCTTGCGACAGTAGCTGAGCGATAGTAGCTCGTCACTGGTAAGCGTTGTTTCAAATGGGACCATTGTCCTTGACGCGACCGCGACTGTAGTTATCGACTGTAACGAGCCTGGTCTGAGGGCAGTCTCAGTCGCAGTCGCGGAGCGATTGGTGTCGAGTGTGTACATATTTATTTAGTTGAGTTGTTTGTTGCAATGTCTTCAAAGAATGCGAAACTGCTTTTTACACCTGAAGAAGATGAAAAGCTGCTAGAAGCGATAGCACCTCATCCTGCCATTTATGACTTGAAGAACAGTTTGTATAAAGATCAGCGTGCTAAATACATATATGGTTAGTGATAGCATCAGAATTGGAATGACCAGGTATGTACAAATAATATTATTACACAGTTATTCTATTTTTTCCATGAAATATAGTCATTCTACTCAGAGGCGGATTTACACTATTGCTGTTTAGGGGCTAGTAGCGATTTGCCACATTTTCCTGGACCAGAAGTTATTTCAAAAACAACTTCTGTCTCGAACTCATAACTACCACTTCACTCGCAAGTCAGCAAACGAATGAACCAGAATCGCTCTAGACCAATGGCTTCAGGGACAATGACGTTGTTAGCTACTATCGCTCAGCTACTATCGCAAGAGTCGCTCCAGGGACAATGGGCCTTAACTACGCTGTACTATGCATTCTCTTCTAAAAACTTGATTCATTGTTTCTGAAATATTAATATTATTATAATTCCCTATTTTAGAAGCTTCTTATCTTTAACGAATGACATAATAGGCCTAGTTGTAAAACGAAATGCAGAATTTATATTAAAAATTAGGGTAATTTAATATTTATCTAGAACAAACATGAATTTTAAAATAAACTATAACATCTAAGAGATCAAAAATAAAAAGTTCTCTAAATTTACAACAAATCAATTGTTTAGTAATATTTAATAAAAAATCAATCAGATTGAGGATAGTTTTACAATTTGGTATAATTTTACAGTTTACCAAAGCCTGTTGGTATCACCGTAGAAGCCTTTTTAAAGTAGAAGAGTGTGCTGCCAACCTAAGCACATTGCCACGTTATTTAACCGTTAACTGTGAGGAAACATTCTTCATTACTAATTAAATAATATAAATGCTTAAAACTAAAAACATACTCAGAAGATGAAAAGGCAAATTTAAATGCATCCAAGAAATTAATAGAATGACGTTAGTGATTGACCATCTCATAAGTATGAGCATTGAACATAAAAATGCCCTTTTGAACACAGCGATTCCAAATAATGTAAGAATTGGCCTAGTTATCAACTCTTATAGAAGAGCGTGTACGTCCGTACGTACTTACATACGAACGTACATGAATAACAATTTAATTTAAACAGCTAATTTCATTCATCATCTGTAACACAAGCGTAGATTATACTTTGATATTATGTTTACAACTTAAATCAATAACATAATGTCTTGTGAAGGTAATAAAAAAAAAGAGTTATAAAACTATAATATGCTATAATAGTTTATAAGATTTGCTTTGAGGTTACAAATTTAATATAAATAGGCTACACGATTTTATCGTCCATATTATTTATTTATACAAATTTAATTTATTATTTAATTTTACCAATTTAATTTTATAATATCGCTTTAATGTTATATTTATGTGAAGTTAGCAAGAAAAAAACGATTTTTTATGAAAAAAAGTTTGAGTTAGTTTATGTTATACGGTTTTAATGTTATTTGTCGTGAGACGTTATCAAACCTTTATTTTGAGATTAAGTTAAAATCTATTTTAGCTTCGTAGATTCGTCAATATTGTAATATCGGTTTAAAATGTCTGAACTTGAAACTCTAACATATCAAGGGATTTAACAAGAATTGTTGTTTGTTTTGGGATATTTATTTTGTTTAAATTGTATGGTAATTAATTGAGTGTCGAACAAAATATAATTCTAAATCAATACCATATTAGACATTTTGATTAGGTTGTTTAGCATGTTGTGCGTGTAGGTTGGATCTGTCGAAATATGTCGTAAAGACGTATTGTAAATTTAACCCTACGTTTCATATAATAAAAATATAAAATTACTATTCCTACTTCAAATATTGAACTCGATCGCAGGAACAATATCATATTTAAAATTTTGGAGACAAATTTAAAGAAAAAGTGTACAAATGTGAGGTATTTAAAACGTGAGACAAAAGAATTGTCGCAATTCTAATATTGCAGATAGAATTAGGATTTCAATGTTGTTTGTACCAAGGTATCGAGATAGATAAAAATTGAAGGAAACCATGCAAGAGAGACAACATCGACAATATTCGATGTGATTAGAATAACTTGGTGGACAAATATAGACCCTATAGACCGGTCTTGGTCTATGTTTTTTTTCTTTATTGTGGTTAACAACCCTTGTTGGTAAGTTTAAGGCGTAAAAGCGTTTCAACTTTAGTAAATTATCGTGAATATATCTAAAGTTTTTCATTTATATAGAGATGGTTTCAACGGTACATTATAGGTAGAATTTGATACGTTGCAAAATATAGTTTCATATGAGTTGTTAAACTACCTCCGTCCATTATTTCACCCTATAACCATTTTACGTAACAAAGTAGATCCAGTGTTACCAACACAACGTTAAACTGCGATTGATTCAACAGTGCTCACTCACCTGTAACGGTGAAGGAAACATCAGCTGTATTGTTTGCGAGTAAACTGTAATATCAACATCGGCAATTGAGTGAACATGATAGCCACAAAGCCATAGTCCTGCATTGGGTATATTAGTTTAACTGAGGCCTGTGAACTCGCTAAAAGCACCCCTCTACTCTCCTCCCCCCTTACCTGCACTTAGTCGTCTGCGAAACGCTTTTGTAATGGTTTATTAGAAGAAGATGAAGAAGAAGAATCGCCCCAAGGTTTGCAAATAATTCATGCGTAAATAAACACAATGATGGACTTGGGTAATTCCTAGTTACTGGATCGCCTGGAGGCTGCCTTCCTTTCTGGAATAATTATGGATTTTCAACGTTGGATAATTACTCAGTCGTGGAACCATGTCTTGCCGTCTTAAGCGTTATACTGGAATATTATATTGTACTTATTATAAATATTCTGATATTTTGAATATTGTGACGGATAACTTTGTTCGACAAGTATTTCACAACGTACGTAAATGAAATAAATATTATTTAAAAATATTAAAAACTAATAATTCAATGATCACGATTTAAAAAGAAGAGTTACTTTAGGGTTAAAACTTATTTAAAGTAATAAATCATATTGAACATATTGATGATATATATATTATAAATCATATATAATAAATTATATTATATACAACTATTCTCTGTTTGAAGTTATTGTTTGTTAATGCTGG
>JAGFPH010000215.1:128892-148057 GCA_018207615.1 Philaenus spumarius | reverse complement strand
AAAAAAGAAAATAATAACTGAGAAGCAACTTTTGATATAATACAATGTTATTAGAACAGAGAAATATCCAACCGATATCGTTTCCATAAAGTTTCCATTTTCATTATAAATATTGAAACTTAATAGTTTCAGTACGCAATAACGTCGCAAAGTTTCCATCCTGAGTCTGTTTTATTTCACGAAATATTATCCTCCACGTGCTTAAAAACCGAAGCCTCACCACAGCACGTATGACGTCACATCGCCTCACCGCAGCCATCTTCAATATACTTCGCAAAGCCTAATTGCAATTATACTTGTTTCTCGCTTCAAATGGAAATCTAATTCCGACTTAAATGTGTGTTTCTGGATAACGTAAGGGTAGCGTCGTGCTTTGTTTAGGGTAAATGAAAGTTATTAGACCTTAGAGGAATGCGAGGGAAGAAGTAAATATACAGTCAATAACAATAAACATTAAATTTTATTTAACTATAGATTTTTCTGTAAATATAAAATATTCCAAAGATTTTCGTGTCTTTATGTTTGCTTTTATTACACTTTGCATATTGTGTCTTGTTTTATGTTAGCTTAAATTAATTGTGGTTCAATATTACAGAAAATGGGCCTTAATTTAAGTGAATCTCACAAAATGTAGTGATAATACAATATTTGTATTATATTTTAAATATTACTGTATTGCATGACAATTCTTATTTGAAATAAAAGTCTTGAGATCTTCCATTTGTCTTTTTGTTTACTTCTTTCGGTTCCAACTATAGAAAACTTGGACGATGAAATCTTTAACAAAGCTCTTTCTAAATATTATATTAGAATCATTTTAAGAACGGCAATTATTATTTCAACATTGCAGCAAAAATATTATTTTTTGTAATAATAGTGCAATAAATAATTAAATAATAAAACAAAACTAACAAAGAAACAAACCGAGCAAAAAACGTGTCAGACGACCTTAGATAAACAAAAACTAGTATTTATAATTTTTTAGAAGTATAAATGAATTAATTTATAAAGTTTTACGAATATGAACATAACTTGAAAAACAAAATAAAGACTTTAGACAGTTATATTTAATGGTATATTGTAAAATAAATAGTTGTGACAAATACAAAACTATACTTTAAAAAATGTAATAAATAAATAAATAAATAATAATAATTTAGTTTTCTAATATATATTTAAAAAAACTCTACTTCAACTTTTCGTTTTTTGTATGCTTGTGGATTAAAAAAATTATAGTGTTATTAAACTTTCTGTATTTAGCTCTAGATATTTATGTTAGCAAATGTAACTTTCTTTGTCTTATTTTAAAATCAAAATATATAACTAAATAACATGTATGTAACTAGTAAGCAATACTAACAACAACCGATCAGCTGTTTCCTTTCAATTCTATACGCCATAATACTTATTACTTTGGAGCTTTTATTGGTAATAATGATTTTAAGTGGTCTATAAAATCTATTTGTATTTCGGTATACTGGGTGTAATAACAATTTCGTTTTATAAATAATTTTATATGACCGGGAAAATTTTTCTTAAACATTTACGATAGTAAAAAATATCAAAATTAGACTGAAATATAAAAATTGTATTTATTTAACAGGAATAATCTAAATAACTAAACATACTTGAAGGACGCGACGTCGTAACTCATAAGTACTAACAGTACAACAAACTAACTTAACTAAAACACACACTCCCCTTCTTCTAAAAGGGTAGGCAACATTATATGAGCATGTAGATTGCCTATGCGACTTTACCAGGCGTTGGATCATTTCTTCGAAATGTTTACTTCTACCCCCTTTAACCTAATAATATTAATACTAATATTTTTGATAAAACTGATAGTTATAAATAAGTAAATTGTATATGTCGTGTAATATTTAAAATAATAAATGACCATACATATAAATCAAATTATGAATAGTCTTATTTTGATAAAACGTATGAATCAAATTATAACTTTTAGACAAATGATTCTTAAACTATATTAATTTAGAAATATTGTTTAAGTATAATTACTTTGTTGTGAACTTATAAATAGTTTTTCGGTAGCGTTGCAATATAACAATATATTCCTAAACAATATAGTTGCCTAAAGAGGAATTTTATTTCTATTGGCAACCTTCAGTGATCACAATAAATAACTCTGTAAAATAGTGTAGAACTATCATAAATTATATAGTTATTATTTAGATTTTACAAAAATTCTTCTAAAACGAATTTGAGAATACAACATTTCTCTATTCTTTTCTAGTAATACAAAACAAAGTCAGAAAACCTGTTTAAAGAACTACTAATCCACCCCAAGCACAAAATGAAATAAATCCGCTTACTTATGTAAAATGATAAACTGCGTGTTTAAACGGTCGTACGCTAGGTAGCGTTGTTTACATTATGTGATGATTGTGGACATTGCGAACCCATCTTGTAATCGTTAATTGAGCGCGTGTCGGAGAGGAGAGGAGAACCGGGAAGGGTCGCTGTTAACAAGGTGGCCTGGTCAGTCTCATTTGGCGCCGCTTCTTGGCCCTACACCAAATTTATGGCCAGAGGGGGGCTTCGGACACGGAATTGTTACTCTCCAAGTGTTAATGAAATTTAAGATGAGCCAAGAGGCGACAAATGGGGGCGTTTTTCTGTCTCTACGCTGCAAATAACACTGAATCACTGCAACGCCCTATATTCTCTTCTCCCACCCCCTTAGTCTCATTGTTGACATAGTGGGGGTAGGTAATTTATTGTAGCTGCGATATCGTATTGCTAATTGTATTAAATGTATTTCGAATAATTAAGACTAATTTCATCAGGGGATTGTGAAAATATGAAGTTATGGATAATGGTTTGTAATTTAGTAATGCTTTTGCTCAGTAAATATAAACGTACATTGGCTATCGGTTAAAAAGTTAGGTTTTAGTTTAAATAACAATGTATGTTATTTTATTATTCAATCAAAACTATTAATTTTAGATACTAGCTTTCTCTGTCGGTTGTTGATGTAGTGTGCGAAATTTATTCACATCTACTTAATTTATTTTAGAATATTAATGAAATACATACTCATATTTTATTATAAAGTTATTTTAAACCTTTATATTAAGAATTATAACTAGCATAAAACAAATTTGTATTAAGTTTGACAATATTTCCCACGAAAATGATTTTTTTTAAATTAAACTGTAAGACTTAAACTCATAGATTGGCAATGTGCATTATATGCATGAGCCTGTGCTAGTCGCCAACTTGAAGGAAACTTTGACGTCAGACTTACTCCAGACAAAGAAGTCATCGACTGTGACGTCACGACACAATACTCATCAGAACAATACAGATCCGACGTCTTTGTTACTTCGTTCGCCACACTCAAGTGACCAACCTGTAAATCATAATCTTTGCCCAGTCTACAACATTCTGCAGATAAATTGATACGATTCTAATGAAGTTTTGTAGAAACAAATTAGTTTATATTATCTACTTATAAAATTGTAGTATTTTTAATTCGATGCCGGGAGTATTTAATTCTTATTAGAGAAAACTAATTTGTGAAATTAATTTTATACCAACCAGTTAACAAACAAAATTTAGGAATAAAAAACATTCTCTAAAAATCATATTCTAGAAGCCAATTTACCCTGTTTTAGAGCTTCTTTTACAATGTTAATATAAACCAAAGGTTTTATCGAAGCAGGTCTTGAGTTATAAATAGACCTTTACTAAGAGCAAACCTATCAACGACTCCTTAATCTGATGCTATAGTGCTTGGAACATATTTCTAAAGCGACAAAACAATAAATAATAATTCACATTTAATTACGTTCTTTTTTAAATCTAAAAAATCGAAAATAAAGATCACAGAATTATCTCCGAGTTCTAAGATACTAACCTAAGCTTTTCGGCAATTATTTGTCAGTAAACCTTGCAGAGTGCAAACAACCTGCCAACTGCGGGAGGCGGGGGATCAAACACATAATGCTGTGATGAGCTTTATTCAACGTCAAGTCCCTGAGGGACCTCGTCAGTCATGTCTTATCCGCAAGGAAATATTCAAGTTGTAAATGAGATAATAATTTTACTTTAGAAATTACCTCAACGCAAATCAGATTCCTCTCAACTAGCTCTGCGTCACAAGTGCACTAGTTTAGCTCATTAGTTGGTTTTAAACGCATATTTTTTTATTTAAGTGTCTTCTGGAAAATGTATATTGCAAAATCACCAACAACATATGTATTTCGGTCTCAATAAGACAACCTTTCCGAACTTTTGGTCTATATTATAAGAGGTTCAGCATTTTTGTTAGTGGAAAAACTACCTTAAGCTCTTCAACTTGTTTTTGTCAAATTAAAGTAAAGCATTAGTTATACCTCACTCTAGTTTAACAAACTTGTAAAAGTCTAAACTATTCGTATTTTTCTAAGCTAGGCTTGCTAGGCCAAACCTAAATGTTTGTTAAGCTACTAAAGCTTGATAAGTTGTTTATCGGTTATTAGTTGTGTGCAATCTGTTGATATGTAGGCCTAAGATATGTTATTTAAACATCACTGCATCTATATTTTGAAATCATGACCGCATATAAATTTCTAGTACGTTTATGCCATCTGTTGAGATACAACGTAAATTCAACCGTTTCATGCGTATAGCGATTCAGTTGTGTAACGGTACAAAAAGGCAAATTGAATAGGCATAATAACCTAACTGCAGTAAATGGTGTTCTGAACATTTCTTCCACTGACAGAATCTTGTTTTAACTTAAGGAAAAGTATTTTTTTAAAGTCAAACCAAGTAACATAAAATAGTGTAAAGTTAGTTAATTATGTAACTCCGTCATTCTTCCAGTTATTTCCCTTCGAAAACCGAACAGTCAGCTTACAGCCTAAACCCGATGCGATACGGTACTGAACCAGGTGTGAAAATGCATTTATTTATTAAATTTGTCTATGCTATTCAAATGTTGTTAAGACTGGTTATAAAAGTATAATATGTTAATACAGTATATTAAAATTGTCATAAGTATGTTCAGTTCAACTTTAATTTTACAAGCTTAAATATAAAACGTTTAACCTAGTCTAAATGTACTAACTAGCCTTTAAACTCTTTTATACTTTTGTAAAGATTCATAATGTTTTTCAGTGGTAATAATGATAGTTGTTTAGACTGTATGCGAAGACAAGTAAAATAACTATTAGCATTTGTATGATTTGGCTATATTTAGAACTCGTCAGTTTTAAATTAACCATTAGGTCTAACATATTGTTTTATACTGCTTATTTAACTGCAACAAGATGTAACATGAACATAAAAAACATGTGCTCATTACAATTGTGTATTAAATTGCTTGAAATTAATTAATGTAAAAAGTTTCTTTAAAGCTACTCTAAAAGGTTATGCGGTGTAACTATCGTAATAAAATGGAAAATATGTTTATAAGTACTTGTATTTTAATTTCAGAGCATAATTTCAAAACCATTATGTAAGAAAGTAATAAGTCACTCTTTTATTTTATTTTGTTTACAGATTTAGTCTGGTTACAGCTGGACTTAATTCTTGCAATACATCAACTAATTTCAATACTACAACCAGTGCAGTTTTCAACTACAATTCTTCAATAAATTAAAGTTAAATAAAAACTAAATACACAGTAATTATGTTAATTATTTATTTTTTCACTGAACTCAGGCGTAATTCAGATTTAATTTTATGGTAAATTAGTAGTCATTTGCTCTAAAAAACTTATATCAGTACTAGGATAGTTGGCGATTTTAAAGATCAAAAGGGTCAACCCAACAAAGAATATAACCAAAATAAAATTAACAGGTGTAGTATTGCTTGCATTTTTACCTCACAGTTGCAAAGGGACTAAATTTTGAAATCTAAAAGTTTAAAAAATATATATTTTTAATTTAATAAATTTGTTTTGACTTAATTAATTGTTTTATTTTAATTTTTTTTAACATTTACACAATTTTACTTAAAATTTAACTTTATTAAATTTTAATTAATCACGTAAGTGAACAAATTAAACATAAATATAAGAGGTATTACATGTGTCGAAAAAAACATATATGAATGAAAATATAAATATAACCATGTAAAGGTATATTTGACTTTTATAAATAACTGTTCAATACATTTTGGAATATCTCAATCAATTAACTGTTCTAATTTTTTTAACTTAACCTTGTATAATTTGTAATCAGATACAGTGTAATAATAATTTTAATTTCAAGATAAAATGAAAGTTTAAATCATACTTTTAAAAGCGAAATCTTGAAGTAAGTATAGGCAATTGGCGTTATTTTTTTACATTATCTGCCCGTATGAACAATAGATTTTTATATAATCCTCTTATTGGACCCAGCCACTTTAAAATCCGTATATATTATTTCTCAAAGGTTTTTTTTTGTCGCCAAGCGATATCTCCCTTAATTCGTCACACAATTAATAAATCAATTATCATTTTAAATCTCATATTCCCGCTATCGACGAAATGTAGACAGATATATCTCAAAATTAACGTTTTCGTAAAAAAAAATACTAAACAAACTTTTATATTAATATGGTTCCTAATGAAAGACACTATTCATTAACAAAGTGTTTAAATAACATGACAGCTGTTAGTTATATAGTACATATGATTCTTAATGAAAATAGTTATCTATTAATAGTCTGTTTAACTAACATGACAGATGTTAGATTGTTGACATGTAATATGGAAGTGTAACCTATCATACGAAATAAATAAAGCATTATAAACCAACATACAATTAAATCAACGTATCAGGAAGTACTCCTAAGTTTAATATATTATTTTCATGTATTATAATTCATATTTTAACCAAAGAAATTGTTCTTTTTTTTACCTAAGACATGATTTTTGTCAATTAAGTAGTAGGTCTATTTATACATTTCTAGGAATTTAATTAATTCATAAATAATAAATATTATCATAGAGGTATGGTACTTATAAACATAATGTTTATGTTTTTCCGAGTTTTATTCAAATCTAATTATTGATATTTGATGAAAGTTTAACTTTTAATAACTCATTTACTGATAATTAGGCTAACTAAAGTTTCGTGTATAAAGTTGTTGCCTATCTATCTAAATATTTTCATAGAACTCTGATTTTGTAATATTATATTTATAGACGCACTGTTTATGTACATTTAAAGTTTCATCAAATTCGAATAAATTCACTTTTTCAAAAGAGGGGTGGGATAATGAAAAGTGGGATTTTACTAGTGTACCATTCTTGATTTTTACCTGTTAGTTAAATATTATCGTAGTACATTGATATCGACTTTTTACAATAAGACTAATATTTCTTTAATAAATACTTACATTTACTTATTTAGACATTTTTATATTACTAGTCGGTGTTTGATCACGATGCTATGTGAAATATTCGCACGAGTTAGCTAGTTTAATTTAATACAGATAACGCCCAAGAGAGGTACAGTAATAACTTTCAAAAAATATGACACATCGATCTATGTGAATTCTAGTTAAATATATTTTTAAACCCAATTATTAATGGTAATATTGTTTTCTTTTCTGATGAAATACTTTAACTTTTTACACAGTTTTATTTGACACTAAAGCTATTTAAAAACAGACAAATTAATTATGTTTACTTTCTTCCTTAAATAGGAGGTCATAACACAATAATAACGATATAAATTTAAAAATATTAAGTAAATTTATGTTAAAAAGCTCTTTTGATATTTGAGAATTTTCGAATAATATTTTGAAGATTAAAATTGGTTACACCCAATTTGCCCATTGTAAGATAATGAATATTAGAAGAAGATTATAATTGTTTAATAATTTGAATATTATTTAAACAAGAACATAAATACTAAAAGCAGAGTTGGAAACCTAAAATTATACAAATAATATGATTCTCACGCCACTGTTTATACTTTCTATATCTAACACTTGAAAGAATTAATAGTGAAACCAGGACTAGTTATTTCAAGTCCTTTCCAAACAACTACTTTCACTATAAAAACCTTAAGCTTCGATTTTCTTTCTCTCTCTATCCTAATTAAAGTCTTTGTCCTAACCTTCCTTTTCAAATATTAAACACAAAATGCAGTTTGGAAAGAGGAGTAAACAATTCATAAGTAAGAAAAGTAGTTAAAATGTGTGAACAAAGTTTGCTACAAGGAAGTTAAAGTTGTGTGAAAGCGCACCTGGTGGGAGCTAGTGGACCCGACTCGATCAAAGATTTAAGCGGAGTTCCCAGGGGCCTGCGGTTACAAGGCGCCATTTTCACAACCTGCATTGTCCCTTTTAGGCCTACAATCACGGTTTCTAATGATATACCTCAATAAGCACAAGTCTGTTATTATATAATCGACCTTTGTAGTCGGACTTTAAGGTAAATGTAATTACTTACATTACGTTGTAATAATCACTTTCATCTTAAAGTTTGTTATTATTGAAAATAATTAATGATGGTTTTAATTGTGCAAGACGTAGTGCTGGTATTATAAAAGTGGAAGTTTTACATTTGCCTTAAAATTTGTGGTGGAAATTGAATTTACAAAGTTTGTAATAATGTATCAATCAATTGATTTGTAAAATATCTAGAAATTAATTAAACGTTTTCTCTTGTTTGTTTTAAACTTTTCTGTGAAAAAAAACATTTAAAATTGTGTGGCCTAAGAAAAAAACACCACTCTATATGTATGGACACTAATAAACCGGACAAAGCAACTATTCTTTCGACACGTAAAGCGAGAAATGAATCGTGTATGAACTTTCTTACAACAAACTTCTTACTTACTTACTTCTTAACATCTACGGAATAGGAAGTAAACTGTTTAAACAAATTCCATATCTAAAAGTACACAAACGATGAGTGTTGCGTTTTTCTTAATTAAAAATTTTAACACAAAAGTTAAAATTTCCCTTTTGATGGAACTTCGCAGACATAAGCCCACACAATTTTTTATTTTGTAATTTAATTTACTATCATTAAACTATTTGCTGTCAGAAACCAAACATTGCTTACACTAAATAATTTTAAACAAAGTGTAGTTTTTCACAAGTTTCAAGCAATAAAAAATTTAGATTTTGAGGAAACAAAAAAGCCTACAGCTAAAGACATGTGAATTTCAATGTAGACTTTCAAAGAAGAACATTTTATATACTTTGGTCATATCTTCAACAGTTAGTTAATAAATGGTTATAAAAAAACCTTTTATATTATTATTATTTATATTGAACTATTATTTTATTTTATTTATAGTTTATTACATTCCAATAGGCATTATTTTTATCAAACAATAAAATATATGATGAGTTAATAATAATGTATTATTATGGATTAAAATAAATAATGTTCCATATGTTGGCCAACTTTTCTTAAAAATTAAAAAATCCAAACTAAATTATTTATGGAGGAAAATTGAATGTTGTTTTCTTTACAGTTTAGAAAACAAAATTATCATTTAAGTTTCTATAACCTTACATAATTATTTTTAACGTTTACTCGGTCTCCCTTCATAATTAAATAAATAAAGTAAACGTTTAAAAGTGCAACTCAAGTGACTTTTTGTAAAGGACATATCGTAAAAAGCCGCTAAAAGGATAAACCTGCGCCCAAGAAGGGCGTGAAAGTAAAACCCCGCAAATCTCGGGAACCGTGTGTGACTTAGCTCACCTGCACACAGACAGATTCCTTTTCACGCTGTCAATTCAACGGCACTTAGACAACATTTTATACACGCTATCAAAGAAATTCTTTTAGTAACAACAAAATCATCTTTCCTTCTCTCCGGGCCGTTGACATGTCAGAACCAATAAAGCGTCTACAATAGCGATGCTTAAATAAAGTGACTAACCGCGTGGAAAATTGCGCATTTCTTTTCAAACTACCTCAATATTTCCTGCATCACGTATCGTCGAATGATGCGGATGAAATGTTCCACTTTATAGTGTTATATTTCTGTAGGTGGTTCTATATGTATTTATTGATTTTATTTGAATGCAGAGTACATAATTAGACGTCATTAGTTTTGTAAACAGTTTGTCGTGTCCTAAACGTAAATATATAATGACTAACGTTAAACTATCTTAACAAATAGTGATCATAAAACTTTGAACTTAGAATTTTTTAGCTAAATTTCATCGAACTTAACATTTTGAAAGTTGTGCTTCGCTCTATTTATAGAATATAGTAAACTGGAGCCAATTTACTAGCTTCAGTTCATAATGGACAAAATAATGTAATTGTTTTTAAAACCCTAAATTTAAAAAACATTTCTTCAATTTTAATATAAAACAACGCGATTTGATTTATTTATTCTTTTCGCGTTCAGTTGATATAATTATTTGTGTAAAAAGAAATCCTTGTTTATAGAATGATGTTTGAAAACAAAAATAATTGTAGACGACTCAAAGATTAACATTCTTGATATTACCACCTTAAATTGGTTCTGTCTGCAGATAATGCAAATAAAAATTTGCGTTTTTGAACTACATTTAAAATATTTACATTTAAAAATCTAAGAATACTGTAAAGTAGAAAAATGTAATATAAATTCAATTACTAAAAACTCTCAAACTTAAAAAGTGAGATAAACACAACGGATAAAAAAGTTTGTGTTGCTTATAACTAAGCGAACATTCTACGGAAACTTTAGTGGAATTCATACTCTTACAGTAAAGAACCAACGAGTATATTATTACGAAAATGTCTTTGTATTTTTTTTGCATTAACTTTATTTACCAATTAATTTCGTTATAATTTGTGTCAGTTTAACTTTAAAAACAAAACACCAACCGCTATAAAATATAGGGAAACTCAGTGATTACTAGTATAGGTCGATATAAATTTGTATCGTGTAATTAAAGCTCGTTATAAGATTACTAACAATACATTTATCGACTTACCCAGTCGAAAACCTGAACATACAACAGCGTAACGTTTATAGTCGATAATAAAGTCATATCGACTGTTAATTGTTTAACTTTATTTAAAGACCAGAGTAAAAGAATGCCACTGTAGAAAAGCGATAAAAACTTGAGTTAAACCTAATCTTAAGATTTAATTGACTGTTAATAAATACATTTTAACTTACAGTCAAAGTTCTGTTAGGGTTGTAAATATTCTAAAATCCGGACAACAGAAGAAACTTTTGTAAATTTTGGGCATAGTGTATTTTCTAAAAGTATCGAGAAACATATAATTTTCAGTATTTAGTTAACTAATAACAAAACTAATATTTTGTTAAGTCTTAATTAACAAATTAAATTGTTTGCAAACATTAAAAACTATACTTTTAAGAAAATCCCTCAAAGTTTATGGAAATAAGTTTTATTAAAATTGAATTACAGTTTCTTAAATATTTTAAATATATCGGAATTACAAGAACGTTTCTGAAAACACAATTTTATTTTTACCACATTTTGTAAAACCGCTTTTGTAGATATTTTATTTTTAAGTTATCTATTTTTGTTGCATCTTTGTCACATTTAATTTAAATAAAAAAATTACTGATAAAAAACATATTAAAACAAATACATTTATAGTAGAAAATCCCGAATTCTTTCCGGTATTTACGGAACAAATACTTAAATTATATGGGACTTACCTTAAAATGAAATACAATTCCAATTTAATTTATGTTCTCAAGAATAAGAAACAGGAAATCATACCTGAAACAATACAACGTTGGAATCAATTACTAATGTTTTAGTTAATGCATACCTACAAGATCCATTCAGTAAGAACGTTGAACTCTCCGAACCTAAAACATAGCCTTAGAGTGTAAAAGTATAGAAAGTAAAATTACTTAAAACATCTGTGAACTTACTGCTTATGTGTTATAAACCAATCTAAAGGGATGGCTTCAGGTTGGTGGTAAAAATATCGAAATTTACTAATCATTTTAAGTAAAGCTTAGGCATATAAATAGTAATAAGCCTCACCCATAAACCAATGAGTCCATTAAGAAAAACTCCATTAAAAAAAGTTTAAGATTTTCAGTGTAGGTACAAAAAAATTACCTATTTATTCTGATATTTATTCCCAATACCAAATGACTTCATACTTTGAAACAATTATTTTTATTTTTAATTATTAGATTAGGATTGATTTTAGAAGTAACCCTTTTGGTTCTTTTAATCTTTGTTTAACACCTGTTACGCTATGAATGCAATAATTTAGATTTTTAATATTATTTAATATCTTGGTTTAAGTTTTTTTTAAATCACAAATTATAAAATTTATGTGTAAAGGTGTAGGTGTTTTCCTAGTTAAAATTAATTATGTTTGCCTTCAATTGTGCATTGATCAACAGTATGAGTAATTTTATCAATATTAAATGTATTTCTTATAATATATTATGACACAAAAGAGCAATAGGTTTATTTAAAACGGAGAAATTCGTTTTCTTTTAGGGTAATACAACTGGTCGCAATGATACTGTGTGAAGAAAAGTGGTGACGAATTCTAAACACAATTAACTAAGAATGTGTGTGTGTTGTTTCCATTTAAGATTTATATGCTAATACTCTTAAATTATGAGTATTCGCTTATATTAGTTAGATGTTTTATTTTAAAATCCACGATAAACGTATCATATTTTTGTTTACCATGATTAATTTTACATTGGTAGCCTATTTATTATTGTATAACCCTCCAGAAATCAAAAAATGAATATATTTAAAACATTTAATTTAATTGTTAAATTTTAATCCCCAACAGAACAACGTAAAACAATTAATTTCATAAAAGAAATAAGGATAGAAAAATTATTTTAGAAGAGTATATTGCTTAACATTTATTATTTTAACCCCTTTGCCGAAGTCAGGTTAAGAAAGGAGACTTTTCAATTTAATATTACAATTTAAATCAACATCGGAAAAGCTCACCTTGATAGAAGGGTAAACAAGGGGTAAAAGAGATCCTGGCAAACAGTGGAAAGCACTGTTCGTAATCGATCTAAGGGCTGGGGGAGTGTTTCTTGCCCCGGAAGCAAGTCCCAGAAGAGAAGTGTAACGCTAGATGAAAGCCATTGTACAACGACACTGACTGATCTGATGTCCTTTCCCGTCAAATTGACCACAACATTTCAAATTTAGAGGCCGTTCCACATTTTCCATTGTAAACGGACACATTCCAGTTTCCTGTTTATTGAATTCCAGAATTCCTACTGAATATTAGGAGCATAACTTCTTCAAGGAATCAAAAGTCTTTGTTGTAAAATGGATATTTCAAGGAAGAGGATGACGGTTATACGGTTTTGTTCACATTTTCATTTTTATTTACCGCTTTTATTATTAAGTTGATAAAACTATATAAAAATATAATCGTAAAGATTAAAAACTGTAGTTTTAGCATGTTATTAATTAAAGTGTATATATTAAAAGATAGGATTAATATTAAAAAGACTTTAGGAATTTTTACATAACTTATAAATAATTAAACTAGCTTTTAATATAAATTAACTACGTTTAAAGGTTTGCACTATGCCAAGCATTTTCTCTCAGCATCTAATGTATAGTGGGAAAAACCCCACTAATATTTGACTAGATAAAAAGTTCTGTTTTGTTTTTATATACAACTGGTCACGATTTTCTTTAAAGTGTAATATTTCCCAATTAAGTGTATAGGAAGGAGTTTACGTCATAGTTCTGCTCACGCTTCATTATCCTTAAATATGGAATAAAACAAATGTTGAAACAATACAAATTGATTACAAGAAGTGTAAAAATACAAATTATATAAATAGTTCATCTGTGGAAATGTATTAAAAATACCTTTTACTTTCGTTAAACTATTTTATTGGGTATTAAGATATTACTTTATTTTTACCGATGTCATAGAAACTTAACGAAACCTTTATGATCGTAGACTAGGCCATTGAATTGTTTCATTCAATATGTTGTTTCAATCAGATTATAATATAAAATGATATATATATATATATATATATTTAAATACACTATACTTTTTTAATTTATTTGTTATTTTATATGCTGGATATTTCGGGAGCGTGTGATAACATTTTATAATTCCTTTATTTCTACGATAGAAAATTATCGGAAACAACGTATTTTGAAAAACGGAAAGTTTTCTTGCAGATCATTTTAAATTAGTAGTAGTTTATATTTGGTAATTTATTTAAATATCCTTAGTACACCTTAGACATTGTCAACTCGGTTTAAGTCAATTTCTTTATAATACTGTACAAACATTCAAACTCTTTTTGTTTCAGTTCCACAGCCAAATAAATTGAAATCATGACTTTACACAGGGATTTCACAATTTCTGTATACTAAGCGGATTGGACTGTTTAGAAATCTTTTGAATCGTCAAACGAATTTAAAACGTAGTTTCAAGAAAAGATGACGGTAGAGGGACCCGCATCCACGTTATAGATGATAGCATAAAGGGTGAACTTTGCCCACTTGAACTTAACACACAAATCACGTCTTTCTTCAGCACTCTCAACATCTTAGAACTAAAGGAAAGGGGTAGAAATCTGAGGAATCTTTCCACCGCCACCCCTTTTACTGGTTACAACCCCCTTGCAGTATGATTTCCATTTAAAACTGTGAACTAACTGGCAAGAAGTTTGTATTCTGCATTGGAAGGGATGAATAGTGATTCCGGGGGTTAGCGGGGGTGTGTCCGTCTCTATTCAAAGACGCCACAAAACACAGGCGATGGAACACCTCTGGAAGGCACTTAAACGGTTTATCGAAATTATTATTCATACCAAAAGGGGATGATTTGACAAAGAAATTCTTGTTTGTTTTTGAATGAATTCAATTCCAATATAGTATAATTTATCGTTGAATAAAGTTTATATAGAACAAAGCGGCTTTATAATGAGACAATATTGTTTGATATATTCGTATATTCGGTGATATTCATCACTAGGTTTAATAGTCTTCCTCTTCTTTCCAACCTTACACAAAACTTGTTTCATCAATATTTTTATTAAAATAATTTACTCACTGGACGTTTGTAACTGCTTGATTAACTGAACGCTACAATCGATATTAAACTAACTTTTAAAATGATACAAATAATTTATATCTTGTCTTCTTAAAGTATTAAACAAATAAAATTTACGTAAGTAAACAGTAAATATTAATAATCCAAAAAGTTGTCAAACTTGTTATTTTGTTTGGTTATTCTTAATCTTAAACAAAACTATTGATTTTATGTTAGTTAGCCCCTTTAACTACTAAAAATAAGTATTACAATATAACTTGCAACTTTTAAGAATCAGAACCAACATTATTTTTAAGAACAAATACGCGTATTTCTTACAACAATCTAAGTAAAAACATATGATACTTATTTTATTAATCAGGGAACAATTAAAATAAAATATGCTATTGTTTTTACTTTCTCCACCCTATACGTAGTATATGGAGAAAGTATTGTTTTCGTAAAAATGTTCGAATTTGAATTTTTAGTTGAATTATCTGTTTTGGTGCTCCCAGAACCCCAAAAAATTGTTTAGTGCAATTATCTGTGTTGGTGCTCCCTGAACCCAAAAATATTTTTAGTGGAATTTTTTGTTTTGGTGCTCCCTAAACCCAAAAAAATGTTTTTAACGTGGTGTCTGTCTGTCAGTGTGTCAGTATGTATACACGACCAGAGGGGACACTATTGGTCCGATTTTCATGAAATTTGGTATGTAGGTACTAAACCCTAATATCTAAAGGCGTTTTTTTCATTTTTTGGAATTTTTAATTTTTAAGGGTAATTTACCCCAAAAAACCAATAAAAAACGACAAAAATGCAAATTTCTCAAAAACGGC
Source organism: Philaenus spumarius (assembly GCA_018207615.1). Lineage (NCBI taxonomy): Eukaryota > Metazoa > Arthropoda > Insecta > Hemiptera > Aphrophoridae > Philaenus > Philaenus spumarius. The sequence continues at coordinate 132,268 of JAGFPH010000215.1, read as the reverse complement.
TCTAACGATTTTGATCAAATTTTCAGTATCTATAGTGCTTAAGATGCCAAACAAAATGACACCACCCGCTTTTATCAAAACTTCGGCGTTTCATAATTATGGGGAAATGTTAAAAAATAAACAAGTTTATGTTGTCAATCTAGCATCATGGCGACGGCCGCACGGGGTAGCACAACGGTAGCGAGGACGGCCAGTAATTCAAAGGTCGCGCGATCGAATCCCCGCCTGGGACAATAACTTTTTTATACGATTGACGTAAGTAGAATATTATTTTTTTGTTTTGTTCTAAAAAGTAGTAAATAAAATGATTAAAAACAATATTATTTTGACTACAGTAAGTTGGGAGAAAGTTTGTGTCAGTTAACTGATACCGTTTATTTTCTAAATGTAGTAAAAACCAACTTAAAACAACGAATTGGAACAAAAGTTTATTCTTCGGAATTATTGCACAGAGTCGAAATCAATAGTTTGACAGTGATTTGAGAAGGGTCCTTCCACCCTTAGGCCCTGTCTGATCTGCTCCCCTGTTTGTACGATAAGGGATCGTTTGTCCTACATACTACATATACACCCTCTTTCCAACCTCCACACTTCATCGTCCTACATATGAAAATAGCAATGCATACGAACGTGATAGGTGTAATGTTGTCGTTCTTTAGAACGGAGGAAACATTTATTTTTTATTTTTTTGCTAGATCTCGAAATTGTAGAAAAATATCAGATTTACTATGTTCTATGATTTATGTACATTAATTAAATTGTTATCATTTGTTCTTTGTATTTTGAAATTTGTTCACTAATTTCTGTCATTTATTTTTTTTGTAAATTATGGTTACAAAAAAGGAAAACTGGGAGTTGTAATAAATTAGAAGTTACAGTTAGTGGGGCATCAAAGAATTATTATAGAGTTTCTATACTTATTTAAAATATTAAAACATAAAGTGATAAACAGTATTTTTCTCCACTTTAACGAATGTTTTATGTAGGGTTGAAATGAAAGTTTTATGTTTATATACAATAGCGTTTATTTATTTGCATTTTATGTGTTAGAAATATCTTTAAAATTTATTTGTAAGCTCACATGCTCAGATATTATATTAAGAAAATTGGTGACAAAATTACTTTAATTAAAGCATAACCAAAACCCCAATATATCTATATAAACAGATCAATCTGCACTACAAGGATGAGGGTAAACCCTTTTTGTAAATAACACTTGAATGAAGTACATCAAGGAACTGAGCTTGCTCTTTAAGCTTTTCTATTATTTAAGAAAATCTGTAAAATGGGATCTGGAAAAGCTTGAGCAAGTAAAGAAGAAAATAGGGATTTCCAAGAGGGGTTGGAGAGGGACCCGAGTTTCCCACGCGGCTTTTCTCCCCGTCACACACTTCTTGCCGTATAAACACACATACTGCCTCGCCTTATCCATCTTCCTCCGGGGTGGCCTCGGTTTTTATTAAACGAAAAATTAAAATTAGAAGCAGATTTGCATCTTGTAATAGAGCGGTCCCCACGTCTGAACTTGGTACGCTCATCGATCATCCCAAAGTCATCAGAGAGTCTGTGGGTTTTTATATGACGGTGGTTGGTTGTTTGTTAACTGAATTAGGTGTATCGCAGTTGTAGATTAGGAGATGCACTGAGCAAAATAAATGTATAATCACAGTTATATTATTTTCAACCCGTTTATAAATACTATGTACAATATTTTTGAGATTTTATAAAAACGTAAAACACATTCTCAATGCAATAAATAACGAGTTAAATATAGAGTTTTGAATTGATTATAATATATCTATGTTATACAGTTTAAAAAAAAATGCTTTTATTACAATGCATTACCTCATAAACGTAATTGCATCTTTAGCCATATTTCATAAAAAAAATTGTTTATTCATTTTAGTTATTTTAGCTTCCGGAATAGAGTGTACGAATAATAATTTGGGTACGTACCTTTTGAAAACGTCAATTCCTATTTCTTATTCCTTTATTTGAGGATGACCGGTTTGATCTCTTAATCAGACCATTCTCAAATCTTTCACTATATAAAATTTCCGTTCAACTGAACATCGTTAAAATATTCCACACAGCACTTATATGAACAAACATAACACAAAACATAAAACAAATTTAAAAAAAGTTAAAGTAATTTCGTCATTCACGTGTGAATCCGTAAAGGACATGTCCTACACTGCATGTCCGAGAGTTTGGATAGACTTAGGCATTATCAGTTTATGCCCCCCCCCTCTACTTATGTCAACATGTCTGTGTTCACAGAATATTTATTTAAAAGGTTAAACATGGGGTTTGAATTACATTTTTGTTTATCATTTAAGACATTATCAGGTGTATTTTTTAATGCTTTGTGTATTTCGTATTCTTTAAAAGTGTCCATCTTGCGGTTTTTTATGGCAGAAGAGCAAGATATCCATATTTTCGGCAATTGTTAAACATATTGACTTATTCCATTGTCTAAAGAAGCAGACATTTTTACTTTTAATGAAATGACCTACTCTACGCCTTCGAAAACTCTTCCACCATATTGCAGTGTCCATCTTAAATGTTTTACATTCATAACCAGAAACATTAAGTGTTATTAGATTTATGTAAATCAGTAGGTTATTTAAAAGTTTACAAATACCAAGATTTTTTAAAATTAAGATTTTTAAACAAACCACCTTATACGGAGAAACAAAACGTATAAATTTAAACCCAAACAAGTTCTACAAACGTTTATTAGATTTTAGAAGTAAAGGATTCATTTAGAGAAGAGGCTGAGTGATGAAGTGCATAGCTTAGTCGGGATCTCCTTCTAGATCAAAGTCAATATATGACATAACCAACAACGGTTTCAATTTCCGGGGCCTGCTTTCTGAAATATTGTCTTTTAAGCACTCCCCTCGCGTGAGTCTTTTGAATAAGTTGTAGACGTGTTGCCGGAAAACTGGTCGTATTTAAGATTTATCGATACGAAGTTCAACGAAGGCAAATACGCGTACGTGCTTGTTTTATGCGATTACTTACCGTTCTGTAAAAGTCATGGCAGTGATGTTTTGCGTTATATTATGCTTGGAATATTGTTATAAACCAAGTAATGAAAGATGTAAAACCATCCATTACTTATTGATTTGCTATTAAATATATAATTTTAATAATTTAATTAATTGGATTATTGAAAATTACCACAAACCACTCTTTAAACGGTAATATCTAGTATTGTTTTATTAATCCAAACCTTAAGTTATTTTTGCCAAAAAATAATCAATTAGTAGACAAAACTTTTCGTAAATTTTACATATGTTCAACCAAACTGAAATTATACAGCCTAGAATAGTAAAATAAAATACAAAAGGTGGTACTTTCTAAAAAAAAT
>JAGFPH010000215.1:112600-128792 GCA_018207615.1 Philaenus spumarius | reverse complement strand
TGAATTATCAATATAATTCTCCGATTACTACAAAGTATGTTATTCTATTTTAGTGATATTTGTATACACCTTTATTAATTAATTAATAATGAATTATCAATATAATTCTCCGATTACTACAAAGTATGTTATTCTACTTTAGTGATATTTGTATACACATTTATTAATTAATTAATAATGAATTATCAATATAATTCTCCGATTACTACAAAGTATGTTATTCTATTTTAGTGATATTTGTATACACCTTTATTAATTAATTAATAATGAATTATCAATATAATTCTCCGATTACTACAAAGTAGGTTATTCTATTTTAGTGATATTTGTATACACCTTTATTAATTAATAATGAATTATCAATATAATTCTCCGATTACTACAAAATAGGTTATTCTATTTTAGGGATATTTGTATACACCTTTATTAATTAATAATGAATTATCAATATAATTCTCCGATTACTACAAAGTAGGTTATTCTATTTTAGTGGTATTTGACCTCGAAACACTTGAGAAGCCAGCTAGAATCAATGGAAACATTTTTGCACATTACGTATTTATTTGACTGGATTTACATGATGTTCAGAAAAAAGGTTCCAAGAATTCAGGCCGTGATTCACCACATCAAATTAAGATGAAAAGTTCCAATAAACATAGGTCTAAAACTGCTCCGTTTTCTTTCTAGCCGCCATTTTGTTTATTTACAAAATAGTTAAAATCTAGAGAAAAGTTTGACTGATGAGTTCAAACTTGGCATGAAGTTTAACCTAACAATGATCTATCTCAAAAAACAAAAGCTATCATATCCAATCAAGAGTAAAAATGGCGGCGGTTTGAATACAGTATTTCAAACCTAAATTACTCAAAAACCGTACATTAAGAAAAAATTTCAAGATACCGTTTTTGTAGCTATTTTTTATGCCCTATCAACTATGTTGATGCCCTATGGTTTAACTGTTTGTTCAACCCAGCATCCTATACCAACACAGTAAACACAACAATATTGTAGGTACATATTCTGTTACTATCTTAAACTTATATTATCCTTCATTCGATTGTTTTTAAAATTATTCAATATTCGATAGGGAATCAAAAACGCTACAAAACACATAGCTTGGTAATTTTTGTTAAAATGTATAGTTTTGGGGTAATTTAGGTTTGAAATTTTCAAACAGCCACCATTTTTAAACGCATGATTGGATATAATCGTTTTTTTTAGATATATCATTGTTAGGTTAAGCTTCATGCCAAATTAAACTCAATCAGTCAAACATTTCTCTAGAAATGAATTATTTAGGGGAAGGAAATGTAGGCTAGACAGAAAACGGAGCATTTTTGCTCCTATGTTTATATGAACTTTTCATCTTATTTTGATGTGGTAAAACACGCAATGAATTCTTGGAACCCTTTTTATGAACATCCTGTATATAACATTGAAAGAAGAAAAATTGTAAAATTATTTACTTGAGATTAATAATATGTTTGGTAAAGTTGATGATCATGTGGTATTAAAAAGCACCACTGGGGAAAAACACCCTACAGTTTTTTATTTCTTGATTATTTGATACATAAAAATATACATATATTTATCATAATTAATGAATTATACTGTATTTAATTAGGTATGCCTGAATGTCAAAATGAGTTTACAATTTTGGTTGTGTTATCAAAACGTTTTAATATTTGTACAAATACAAACTATGTTAATGTCTACGTAAAACTCAAATATAAGTTCAAAGTATTAAAAATATGAACCTATAAAAGTATCTACGTAAAATACTTGTTATATATAAATATAGTGTATCATTAGGATATTTGTAATAAATATCCTTGCAATAAGGAAGTATCAAATTTTTAAACAAAATGATATTACTTGTAAAGTACGTGCACAGAATGTTTCTAACAACACGTACATCTCTGACGACACGAGTAAGGGATAAAAAAGCTACTCGAGTCAAATTCAACATCGTACAACACGCATAGGGGTCACAAGATTGTCCCGCCTTAGGCTTCTACACTGTACATTATCTGGCAATATGTCTGGTTAGCATTTTTACTGCTCCATTCCCGGACTCCAATGTTTCGTAAGGTACAATTCAAGGCCCCTCTATATATCTTTCTTTATTGAGTGCTGAAAATATACTCGTTCAACCAAAAAGTAAATGATATACACTACACGGAGTCGGTCCATTTGTCAGTGCGAGCCGTTGTAGTCCACCCCTTCGTGTTGAAATATATGAAGAAGGGGTTGTTTTTTAATGCTCAAAGTTAGGCTATGATTCGAGAGATCAGAGTCTGGACGATTTGAGTCAGTAAAAAGTTTTGTAAGTTACTCTCCATTGTCTGAAGAAAATGATATAGGAGTTGTAGTATAAATTGAAAAGATTTAATTTCTTTGTATTTTTATTTGCGACGTACAAAGTCCTAGTCCAGAAAAACCTTATTGAATTACGGGTATTATAGTGAAATTAGACTTTACCTACAAAGTTTTAATAAATGAGGATCATTTTACTTGTTGTGGCAAAAAAATACATTTAATATAGTTTTAAATTTTTAGTTCAACAACTGAGGTTCGACTAAAGAAATACTGTAAAGTTAACTTCATAAGTAATAAAATGAGAAATAGTATTAGTAGTGTGTAAAATTTAATTTAATAAAAAAACAAACAAACATAAATTCAGCGTTAAACGCATAATATATTGAACATATAAATAGTTTTTTTATAAGGAATACAAATTTAAAAACTGGAAAGTATACTAGAACTAAATAAATAAAACTAAAGCAAACTCAATAAAATGTTAAACAGTAAAGTCAATAAAACACACATAACCTAAAAATAACATAATACAATTAACTCGTTAATAATCAGGTAAATAAAGCAAACGAAAATATTTATTAGTTACAACAAGTAAAAACAAACTTCTCCGTCCAAAGTTAGAAATTAATTTTCAACGACTAAGAAAAAAAACAATAAGCTCTCAGAATAAGGGCACTCGACTTCCCACAACCCCGCCAACTTGAAGAATCTGCAAATGAAGTGTCTTATGAAAGTATTGAAGTCTAAGATCGCAAGTACTCGAGTCAATTTGCTCAAGTAAATATTGAGCTAATACGCGAGAGCAGTACTTCGCGTATCCACTTATTAAAACAGGCCTTAATTACAGAGGAAAGGCAGTTCGTGTCAGGTGACTGAACAATTTACATCAGATCTCACCCCTCCCTACCCTGCGCCCTGCAACTCCTACAGTTTTAATGCACCACTTTGGTTTGACAGGACGACCTCAGAGGCTTTCTTACAACCAAGTCTTTGAAACAATGGCAATCTTCAAAAGTAATCATCTCTTTGATTTGGTTTTACAGTACTTTTCGATTAAATGATTACGGTGTGATTAAATTCTTGAGATATTTGAGTGGAAAGGGAAACTCTGTGGACACGTACATTGATTATTTAAATATTGTATGCTAAATTAACTATTAACTTTGTAGATTTGTTTTAAATAAAAGTTCGGTTATGGTACTACAAGACGTGATATGAAGAAATGAACTAAAACTGTGTAGTATATTATGTCGGCAGATTAATAAATAGTAAGAGAGAACAAATATATGATAGAATAAACGCTAGTAATGCTCTCAAATATATAATATGTTTATTTACTCAAATGACGCCATCAGTAAAGCACGAACTTTGATCCAATCACATTAAATTTAACCTAGTTCAAACTTACTATATAGTAAGGCTTTACATACGCATAGGGCCAGTCTAATTAGCCTTGAGAACTATATACCGAATAAACTATTTCTAAATTAACGTTATATATTGTCATTAATAATAATGGTCCTAATTTATTACTTTCAATTGCATTAAGTATTTTCAACAATGGAGAAAAATATATAATGATGTAAAAATAAGGCAATGACACAAAATATTTAAAGCGTTGGATTCATATTTTATAGGTTTGTTTAAATTGTAAATGTTGAAGAACTTAACGTTTAGTCCTGATTTTAACTTCATAACATCTGAAAAAGTAACACTTCTAGTAAAGTTATTACTGAGGATAATTTTGTTTGAATAATTATTGGTTATCATTGATACAGATTAGGCTTTAATACTTTTTAAATGATTTTCACAAAGTTCACATGCAGTATGCTCACTTGTTTGCTTTTAAGTATGCAAAAACTGGTTCAGAATTCATTTATATTTCCATATTTTATTAGCATTGTTCAAATTTAAAAGATTTCTCACCTACATCAAATGTAATTCCTTCGCTTGCATTTAATATAGGCCTAACCATTTGCATACATCAAAATAGTTAAAATAGTTAGAAGATGTTAAAATAGTTGGGAAATCAAGAAACATTTCAGAATCACTTATTGTTTATCAAATTCGCGTTTTTTATGAACGAGCTATAGATTACGCAAAAAATATACAAATAATAAAATCAAAAACATTTAAAATAATTTAAACCAAGATCAGAAATATGGTATTGAATCTACAATCAATACATCGATAAGAGAATAAACCAGATTAATTTATGCAATAGGAAAACACGATTTCTTGGAACCTTTTGATGTCAATCCCAGATTTAAAAGAACATGAAAATACTATACACGCACGCTTCATTTCAAATTTCAATAAATATTCAAATTAAATTTCCCCTAAAAATCCCATCTTCTCGAAGAAAGAAATTAAATATGTCCCCAACGGTCTTAGCGTGCTCAAGCTTACGTCTTAAGGAAAATCTGCTCCCTGAATTGCAGGTGTATTAAGATGAAATATGCACCCGGGCAGGGCCAACATGTGCGCTTGGAAAAGAGCGCTCCCTTCTTAAGAGCGGTAACAATGATTTATTGGGTAGCTTCATTAAAGTAACCGCCACCGCGCTCCACTACAGACAATCATACCAACCTTACAAAATATAAAACAATAAATTACTGAGACAAGTAATTACTGTGTCAGAAATAAGAATAAAGAATGTTGTGGAGTAAGCTTCAGTGGTACTATGATACAGACAGCCAAAGATGGGCTTATATTAGCTTTCAAAAACAGACTTTACGTAATAGAAACAATTTTTGTCTGACAAATTCAAAGTCAGCTAGTCTAATAAAAACAGACAGTAGAACAGAAGAAAATAAACAAAGAAAACAACTCATTCGAATTATTAAACCTTAGTTTATGGCATCACTTGTTAAAAAGTATTACTATAAAGAAGAAAATAGAAAAATGTTATTTCATTATTTTATAAAATCAAATTGAACTTATTTAATTAATATAAATATTTACTTATAATGTTTTTATTACACATATTCTGCTAAGTGTTGTGTAAAATACATAATACATGTTTTGTTATTACATTATGTTACATTTAACAATACTTGTATACCAGCTTTAATAATAATGGCGGATTTAATGACGTTGCTTAATATTAAGTTTCTAAAGTTAGAGCAAGTTGCGTATGTAAATAAAATTCTGGTATATTTTGAATATTTTCCTATGTGCGCCAGAGTTTGTTTGAGAACGCAAAAATTAGTTTATTCAAACCCAAATAGTGATTATGTCAGTTATAGCTAAGAGATTGCGATTGTGACGGACAGTGCAACTACTGATAAAGGAAACTGAGTGGTTCAAAACAGAAATGTCTTTCCATTCGTCTACGAAGCTAAGAAGAACAAAGTAGTGTCAGACAGCTGATATATAAAGAGGTATTTTTTTAAAGACAGTCATAGCCTAGAATTCAAGTGACTAGGAGAATAGTGCGACTTGTTATTGCTTACCGTCTTTACTTGATGTCAGTTAGACAAGGAGGAGTTGTGTATATTACATTATTAACTCAACAAGTTATATTATATATTATATTTGTATCAACTCATTTGTAATAATTCATAAATTATATTTGTAGCAAGTAAGGCTGTAAGTTCTTCTGAGAAAATACTCTAAGTTACTGCACACTGCTGCTCCCCACGAGTAAAATACGTATTTGTTAGTTTTAAAAGATAAGACAGTTAGAATTCTTAATATTACACTATTAATTTAACTTTTTTAGGATTAAATAATATATATTAATTACAATTTCGTATCTACTAATCACTTAAATATTTTACTATTATACAAGAAAATTTACAATTGTATAGCAATCAACATTTTCATATAAACATAAGCCCATAAACGCTTTGTTTTTCACATATCGGCTATTTTGTGTTTATGAATGATTACTTTAGAAATTCACATTCTGAATTTAAACATAGAATTCGCTACAGTTTACCCTTTTATAGGAAGAACTAAAGTTTTTGAACGTACATTTTCAAAATTACAATCTTTAATTTTACTTAGTAAAGTTAGCGGTTTTTGATGTATTTATACATACACGTTTTAAGCGGGAGCCATTTTGTAAATGTATATAAAACAGTTTTTGTTTATAGTATTCCGGTAACACTTGTCAAACACAGTTCGTAACAGTATTTACTTTTTGTTCATGTGTATCTATAGGATCAGCTACGGAGAGATTGCCGTGTAATTTTGAAGCTGGGTGCATCATAAGAACAATGTTATAAGATTCAAATGATATGCTTTACTTTAAATGTCAATTATCGTTACTATTGCAAAATTAATAATACATTTTGATTTAAATAATCTAAATTAAAATGGATTCTTGAAAATTATAATGCAGACAGTATATAACCGCAACACGGTTCGCGTCGAGTTCTATGTGGAGCAGTAGAGCCACTTAACGTTTCCAGTGCCACATAAATATAATCGTTTGGTCTTGTACTTCTTAATATAGTATTATGACTGGTATATTCATGTGGATCTTGTACATTACTATAAAATGTAATTGAATCTCTCACTTGAATATTCTAGTTTTAGTTTTATCTAAATAAGGACATGTTAAAGTTGCATGTACGGTAGAGTGGTTTTAGTAGTACTGCAATTTTACAATTTAACTTGCGAATATAAGTAGGATGAGGTAGAAATGGCAATTGCAAAGACAACGATGAGCTTAATAGAGTACGTTAATATGTAAGTAGTTTATAGTTACTTAAAATGTTTGTAAAAAGACTATAATAATTTGTACTTTAAAATCCATTTCCTACTTTTGATGTCAAAAAAGTGTAAACATAAAATACGTGGTGTAATATTTGAATTCTCAGTTGATTCTCAAAATTATAAGGTTGTCCGTAATAAATATTTTAATTTTGTTAATGTATTTTTTTAAAAGTATATGTATTTAGTTGATTTTTTATCAGTTTAGTTACGCCACACAACAAAATTGATTACATAAATAAAACATAAAAACAATGATTAAATTATAAAACTGATGATTATTTTAAAATGTAATTACTAAGTTAATAGAATGAATGTTATTTTTTGTAGGGATAATTTTTAATCTCAAATACAAATCTGTGGGTGTTTTGTGTACGCAAGAAAACAGGCAGTCGTTGTAATACAAGCAATATAGAAATAAATATGGTAGACATACATTTCCTGGCTCAAAAAAAGTCATTGCATGATATTATAGAATAGAGCACGGTTTGAATGAGACAGAACCAGAGTATCTTAAAAAGACTACACAGAGAAAATGTTCAAACATATTCACAAATAAAGGAAGACAATTTATCAATATGATACTAGAAGGTAAAGAATGTTCATATATTATAATCTGTTTCATCCATCGTGTGCCTTCGTATTTGTTTTTTATTACGACTAGTTTGGAAACTGTAAAAACCTCTTTAGGTTATTACTCAAAAAGAGGTAACTTCCACTTAACTCCATAGTTATTTAAACGCATTTTACACTGTTTCCGCTGTGTATTTTACACTGTGTGCACCATCCCGTAGTTTACTAGAAACTGGTAATTGTTTTATTTTCTTATTTCGTCGGTGTGATTTATTTGTCCAGTTTTCAAAATAATATAGGCCGATTCAAAGATATAAAATAATGGTATGCACTTTAAGCAATTAAATTGAAAACGGTATAGTTATACTCCCATACCAATCAACTCCAGAGCATAGAGTGTGCTATGTGCGATTGACTTGGCCGAATCCATTAAAATTAATGAATCTTCAATAGATGAAAAGTAAATCCATTAAAGGAAACCTTCCACGGATCTGAAGACACTGCCAAGAGTTTCATCCAAGTTTCTTACCCCTCCTCCTTGCCTTACCCCTTTACTCGACGTCTTCGCCTGACCGATCGATTTAAATCGAATGTCTTTCGTATGTAGAGTTTCTATATGTTGTATATATAGATAATCACGGACGGCGGGGTCTCTTATTTAATCAAATCCTTCGAAGTAGATGAAAACAGGACAAACTTGCAAAGGACATAACTTTGTCCGATAAATTAACGCAAGACTTGCTACTTTCAAAGACTCCTTCCTGCGCCAGCTCTTGAAATTAGTTTGTGAAAACCCACACGAACTAACAGGAGTGGCCGGCAAGAGGGTTGGGGTGACTGTGGGCACTGTTTCTGACATGAGAAACGCCAAATTAATTAACGTGATTGCTGTGTATGGCAAACAAACTATTGCAAATAATAAGACCGACGCCAATCCACGAACGAATTTAAGGACAGCTTGTTTCAGGTAAAAATACAGTTATTACGTTTTAAAAGATTGTATTGTTGAAATGTTGGCAGGTCTATGTGCAACACTATAGAATAACAATAAATTGTTAATATGTAATCAATTACTTTACTACTTATATGGTTCACACTGAATATGGATTAACATTGCTCATCTTTTAATTTGTTAAAATTAAAATGTGTTTAAAATATAATTTACAAGAATTAATTAGTGACCTAGTGGGTAAATTATTATATATAGATATAATTACTATTGGAGTATGTCTTATTTTGGTAATTACTATTTCTATATCTAATTTATACAAGCAGCTAGTTATTTTATATAGTAAAATGATGTACAAAATTAATATTTATAAAACATAATAATATACGAAATTGAACAATAATAATTAATATATACAAGTGTTTACAATACACTAATCAACAGCCAAATAAAATAATACTATAAAACTAATAGTTCAGGATTTCCAGCCAAAAATTGGAGCGTATCAAGTCACCGCACGAAATCACCTTCCTGATTATTGTCGATCAAAACTTTTAAAACACACTTCAGAGTCAGAGAGCTCCGAAGTGAGTAAGAAGGAAAAAGAAATAAACTCCCTCCCTCTCCCCATTTTCTTCAGAAATTACCTACTCTTGTTCGGTCGAGCCCCAACGGACCACCGATCCCCCGAGCTGCGAGCTGTACGTAGTCTTAATAAACGCCTACCGCAGTCGGTACAACTAGACACAATTTTCTTACATCTACTCGTAGTTAGAACACTTCCCACCTTAGACATTGCGGCTTAACAATATGACTTCTTGCCTCCTTAAAGCAGAGAGAGTGGAGGGGGGAGGTGAAGTTACCACCTGTGTTGAGGGTGCCTTTTGTTCAATTAACGTACATCACTAACCCCACAATTCTAACATGCTTAGTACGTATGTGAGCGCCGGAGCGCACTATTTCTGTGTAAAACGAACGATTTGGTGTACGTTTTAATTTAGTAAAATTACTTATTCATTTCATTTTGAATTAAAAACTACAAAACTCTAGTAAGTTTTGAAATGTAACTAGTACATCATCAGTGTGTAATAAGTAAATTTAGTTTCTAATAACTTTATAATAATTTCTAATAATTATTTAAAGTTGAACTGTTCCTTTTGAAAATTTTATCTGTCAATCCAAAATATAAATGAATTGGAATTTATTTTTCAGTTTGTATATGATATTTTAGCAGCTATAAAAAGCGCTTTAAAAGTAACGTAGTAGTAATACGAGTCAATGCGAAAACACAAATAAACATATTAAATTAAAAAAAAAATTGTTAATGGTAATAAATAAAATATTTTAATGTAGAGAAAAATCTAAAATTTCTTATAAGCATCAATTTTGAGACAACAATTGAAGTTGTTAGGGTAAAATAGTACCAACCTTCATTTTTAATGTTTTGAGGTTTAAGTTTGAGTAAATCCATAAATTATGTCTTAACACAATTAACCAAATTTATTTCAACATTAGGTACTGCATTTATACTTTCTAATACGCAAAGAAAAAACCTTAAAACGCAATGTAAACTTACTTTTTAAAATACCGTATAGGTACAAAAATAAAAATGATGGATGGAACTTTTTACCCTGAACCTTTCAAATTTGGAAATATGTTTGTTCTAATAAATATAACAAATACAAAAAAAAAACATTTTGTTAAAAATTTCAGTCCTAACCTATTAATTTTACACGTAGTCTAAACTTCAAAAATACACAAAATGTGCATTGATAATTTTACAAAGAGCCAATTTGATACCCTAAAAAAATTCAATACAGTTCAATAAAAATTGAATATATTATAGAACAAATTTTACACTACCACAAACCACTGAAAACAAAAGGGAACAGTATAATATCGGAGTGCAATGAGGTTTATAATTTGCCCTCAGTCGCACCCTCGCACTTACCCACTTTATCAAATTAACTACTTCTTAAAATACAGAATCAAGGGATGTATAGAGACATAAATATTTAGATGAAAGAATCGTAAAGAATCCGCGACGCCGGAGGAAGACGACCGCCTTAAGCAATCGACTGGAAGAACAAGTCAGCTGGCCCGACCACTTAGCTTCTTCCAGGAATAATCAATAATGCAGGGCGTTTTAGCAGGAACGGCCGTTACAAGTAAAAATCTCATTTTATAACCTCTGAATTGTTTGGCAAAGATGGCAGTTAATTTTCGTTCCAGTTTTATTAATAGTTAATAAAATTGAAGATTTGTTAATCTACAATAACCGTCTAAAACGAGAAGATGATTATTCATATTTAGGCAACAAATAATTAACACAATAGAGGCTTAAAAATTGCTGATTTTAAACCAACAAATATTTTACGATTTATTATTACAACTGTTTAAACAATTACAAATTTACTTAGCATAATTTTAGTTTTATTTATAAAATTCATAAATAAAAAATAAAAACTGCTAATGTGTTCAAATTATTGAGTTTGATTATTATATAAAATTCATGTTTTAAAAAGAAAGTTATATTTTAATGTCGTTTGTTTTAGAAAAAGGTCACTAAGAAAATATGATAGTTTGTTGTCAAAATATTTCCTTCGGTTATTTGAAATTTTAAGTTGACGTTTATCTAGTGTTATGATGTAGTCATACTATTTTGTACTTCTAAAAACTAAATAATTGTAGGAATTTAATTCATTTGCCGCAACCTGTTACTGGTGGTTGGTTCTATTGGTTTGTTTCGATTTTTCTTTTTAGTAGAACAGTACCAACAACCAAGCCTGGAATTTAAGTTTACCAATTTAAGAACTTCCATGGTCTATATCCAGATTTAAAATTAGAAACATGTGCTTTGGCGTCAAGCACGCTAAGGCCGCCTCGTACACTTGGCTACAACACCACCACTGTTTGGTTTGAAAATAGAAATAAAAAGTTTTGTGGAAGATAGCTTCTAGTAATATTACTATTGTTTCACCTGACGAACGAAAATTTCCGTCGTATCTCTTTCGATTTATCTCGTGTTTTTTTTATAAATCTATTTGTTTAACTAATAAATAATGACATTGTATGTAATTTTTCTAAAAACTCTTTTAATGTCTTGTGGTAAATCCCGTTTAAAAGTAAAGGCAACGTATCCAAGAACTTAGAAGCAATCTCTATGACACTGTCTATAGGTGGGTCCTACACATACATTATTCAGAGACGAGCACATCTATTAGTAATCTATCGGGCAAGGGGCGTGAACTACCCTTAGACACACGACCCCGAGATAATTATTATTGTTCAACCCTTGCCCTGTCATTGGACGACCACACATTAAACATTTGAGACTTATTTAATATTTAGTCTCAGAGTTTTTGACAGTGGTGATAAAGTTTGACTGTTTTCGTGACATGACATTCTGTTTGAACGTCATTTGCCGGGGACGATGTCTCTACTTAGCGTCCTGTTTCGTGATCGGTCAAAAAGTAAATTGATCAATTATCCATCCGTTAAATTATAGCGTGAATCGAAAGTAATTACCGTT
The DNA here is from genome assembly GCA_018207615.1 of Philaenus spumarius. NCBI lineage: Eukaryota > Metazoa > Arthropoda > Insecta > Hemiptera > Aphrophoridae > Philaenus > Philaenus spumarius. Next base: position 116,697 of record JAGFPH010000215.1, on the reverse strand, counting down.
TATATAAGGCGGAAAGTATGCTCAAATTTTGGCCTTAATAATTTGTAATAAAAATGTAAGACTGTAATAAAATACTCATGTTCAAGTTGTTAATAATATTACTATATTGTCACATAACCTTGAATGTTCATTTCTGTATTTTGAATTTGATTTGGCCAGCCTTTGTGATATCATAAATATTTATATCTTATCTAACTTAATTGGATTTTTAATAAAATGTTATGCAACTTGATTGCAGTATTCCATGAATATATATTTCTGGGGTTATACTCTCTATCTTTGTTCACTCAATAATTGACTATCACATTTATACTTGGGATGCACAGTCGTTATTAATTTGAAACTCGTGTGTATTTTCATAAGGCTTTTATTGTTATGCTTTGTAATACAAATCGTCATGCTATCCCTTTCTGATCATTATTTAGTCTTCGTTTGTGATATATTTTCTATTTAAAGTTCTTACATGGTTTTATAAAATTAGTTTAAACTGTCAGCAGTTATTGATTATGGATTAACTAAGTACAAAATCCGGAATAATTACAGTAGATTGATACCTTTAATACAATATTATAATATATAGATTTTTCAATAATCTTTTGTTTTTCCAAATCCTAAAGTTTTCAACAATCTTCCTCTGAAAATAAAATTGCCCTTTACCTTATTGAATTACATTAAAATTATGAAAGTAATTTTTTTTAAACTTGTTCTAAAGTATTAAATAAAATCTCAAAAGTAGCCTAATTATTTTCTCAATTTCAAGCTTTTGTTGTTTTATGTATGTGTGAGTGTTTTTACTTCTTTATACTATTTATTTTTAGTTTGCAATAAAGTTAAAGTTGTGACTTTTTGTTTCGTATAAATATTATTTAAATATTTTTGTATCTTATTGTTTTCATTTTCAATTTATTCTCTCGCCTAAACTTACTGACATTAGGTATTAATTGTAACGTGCAAAAATATATTATGTGAATGTTTTTATTTAATGTTTAACTTATTTATTAACTTTGTTTATTTTTTACAAATTATCTACTGAATAAATTAATAAGTAAGCAAATTAATACGAAAACAACTCTACAATTAAAAATTTTGTAAATTAGATTATTTCTCTCAAAATGAAACTACTAAAGCAATATTTTAGGAATAAATAGTTCTTGAATATCGTGTATAAGTGTTATTTTTAAACTCAACCTCTTAAAGTAATTCTAAAGTATGACTCATGACGAGTATATTTAAATAGATAAAAATTAAAAATTGGTTTTCATTCGGATTGTCGACAGCGGATTACGTTCATATATATATATATATATATATATATATATATATATAAAGTCCAAATACCACTGATTCACCCATCACGAAATCTTAAAAGCCACCGAACGGATTGGAATTAAATTTTGTATGTAGCTTCCTTTAGGGCTCTAGGTGCTCGCTAAGAAAGGTTTTAAAGAAGTTCGAAATTTTAGGGTCGGTTTTGGTGGTCAAGGTTACTAAAAACCCCCATAAGAAAAACATAGTATAATATATTTATTGATTTAATTTTTTTTATAATAATGGGTAATTAATTACCTTATTTCAACCATCGAACACTCTAAAATATATCCTTTTTGGATTACCGGTTTCAGTGGTTCATGCCACCATCATCAGATCGACCTCAAAAAGTATTAATTCCACTGGTGTGGAACACGTAGTAACAAACTATACTCAATTAACATACAACATTAAAAAACACTTGAACAAATTTAAATATATTGTACATATGTACTGTCTGAAAGATCAACTTTACATATCACACAAGGACTCCGTTACACATGTCATTTCATGGAGGACATGTATACAACATGAAACCGGTAATTCAAAAATTATATGTTTTAGAGTGCTCCACGGTTGAAATAAGGTAATTAATTACCCAATATTATAATAATTGCATTCTTGGAAGCTAATAAACATCATGTTTATGTACAACTAAAAACTTACCGTCCAATAGTCAAATAAAGTGTACTTAAAAAACAATAGTCGGTATTTCGAAAATAAACAATAATATCATGTTTATATTTTTTGTTACTATACATTTAACTTTGATTTGTCTATCCGTGCAAAGCCGGATCGGACCAGCTAGTAACTTATATATTTCTATCTTTTTTATAATGTTACTTTATAGAATTGCTAATCGTCTTACCAGACTATTTTATCTTATACTTTCTCTTGTTACTGTAACTGTTGTCGCCATGTACAGTAGTTGCTTTTAAAATAGCATTGCTGGTAATCTAATAATATTATTCTTAAAGCTCTATTATAGTTTATACAAAAAATATAAGAACAGAGCATGTAATAACCTTTACAAATAAAACATTTGTTTGCTTCAACCTCTGAAGCACATTTCATACGTAAATGTGTACGTGGTGCATGTATTCTGGGTACATGTCTGATCGTTATTTAAGGGCTTTAATAAAACTATGTTAAACTTTTAATAATTAATAATTACAGGTTTTTTTTAAACATTTAAAACTAGACATTAATCGGTAAAAAATTCTAGAACTGAATAAATAAACAAATTAAGTATATCAAATTGAAATATTCATTTTTATATTATACAATGAGTTTGCTACTTACACATGCAAGTAACCACGAGTTTGTTTCCAGCTATTTGTGTTTAGATTTATTACATTTGGTTTACTAGTTCAATTAAATTTTTTTTTTGTATATAACATACTTATAAGAATTCCAATTAATTGAAGAAGCTTTATTTTGAGTTCATTCTTGCTGCGCTTTTTCCTTGTTAATACATAAAATAGAGGTTCTAGAAAAACTAGTTTAATCAAATAGCCCTGTAGAGCAAATAGAAGTTAAAGTATTAAATGGTAAGCACAATGTATGTAATAGAAAGAATATTAAAAATTTAATGAATGATATTATTAATTTTTCTTAAAAAGTTATTGATTTACACAAATTAATAATATGTGTTTCATTTAATATTTAATTTATTATATGTTACTAGATCTAAATTTAAGGGTCTGCACCAGTAAACGAGAAATCATCCGGAAACGCAAGCGCTTCTCACTATATTATATCCCACTATATCCCTATCTAAACAGTGCAATTTCTTGCAGCTGAACGCTTTGACATTGCCTCATTTCAAACCATTTTATAAGTCTATCTTTTGTAATTGAGTGTTGAAAAAAAAAACTGAATATTCTTTATAAATTATTCATTATTGTGATTCCTACTTCCTGGACCATTATTGTGAAATTTTAAATTAATTTACCAACTGCAATGACTGCAAGTGCAATGACGGGCTATCTGTTCCTTTCCAGTTCAGTTCGCGCTCGAGACCACCCGCAAGTACTTGTGTGGAAAACTATGTCCCATTTTAATTATATAACGACCCTTTAATGGTGAATATTTCGTGTGTGTACTTTATGTGTTGTGTAGTGATTTGTGTAATGTGTCCATCGTTTTAAATATTCGTCTTCGACAATGACAGAGTTGTGTCGAAACTAGTCAGACCCAGCAGCAGTAGAGGGGAAATCAACAGGACCATTTGAAGGTTGGTAAATTAATTTAAAATTTCTTTATAAAGTTTCGGATCCGGCTTGCAAATTTTTTTTCATTATACATTTTTAATTGAGTTAGGAAAAAAATTCAAACTTTGTACTTAAAAATGTCAATTACATAACAAAACGGATGTGTATTGTGACTGTGCTTAAAATGAGACCTTGCAAAACAATTTTATGAGAAAAATAAACGAAATAAATGGTTTGAAATTTAACATTGCTCTTATGGGATAAAAATCCAAGATGGCCGCCACTACAGCAGACCCTTAAGTTACAATTTCAAATCGTATTTTTATGAAGCTGTATTTTAAGAGACTCTATATATCTGAAAATATAACCTTTTATACTTAATCGTATACGTGCTTCTTATAATTTCTCACGCAAAACCACTTATACGATATTTATAATACGACGAGATATCAAATCACTGAGACAAAATAAAAATACAAAGTACAATAATCACACGTTTTTAGAATGCTTATTACCTGTATCTTTAATCTTAACAGTTAGTATTTAGCTGAACCAACATGAAGCACCAATTATCCT
>JAGFPH010000215.1:38941-88877 GCA_018207615.1 Philaenus spumarius | reverse complement strand
GCGTCTGATGCCAGTAAATACTTGGATATTAGCACTTATTATAAAATAATATATGATTGTATACAGAGATATTATGCCGAGATTGGATGCAGTAGGCCGAGATTGAGAAGGTAACCTATCACTCTATTACCTAGTATTGAGCGAAGCATATACAAATGACATTTGTTTGTTAGACACTAGGCCTACAAAGTGTTTTACCTCTGGTCTACTAAACAAAACTCAACCCCAAAGCGTAAATATGTGTTATCTATAAGAGTTTGTTGCGCTCTGCGTTGCAGCGTGAGAGTACAATGTTTCGCTAATATGCTTTGCGCCATTTTAAAGTTTACAAAAATGTTCTTAAAACTAAACGATATCTACTGTCGTTTCTGAAGCAGCAACTAAAGTTTGATCGTATTCAATGAAAAGATTTCTAGAGGAATCAGTGGGTTTCAAAGACGGATACCATGATATCTGTATTGCCGTTGAAGCAGTTTGTAAAAAAGAGGCCAGAAGTCTCTGAATGGTTTGGTGACGGCAACCAACATTGATTTAAGCACCTAATCACAGCGTTTGATTGCTTAAAAACATAAAATTTAGCAGGGGCAAGTTATAAGTTTTAATAAAGGTACCAAAGTACCAAACAAAATGTCCGACTTTCAAAACCTTTGGCTTGAAACCAGGAAAATATTGCGTAACAGCTGTAATGAAGTTTGTATAAGAAACGGATTCACCGAGCTGAGAAGACGCAAGAAGATATTTTGAAGGAAGTTAACTTGAAGAAGAAGATTAACTTGGCCAAACTGAGGCTGGAACTGGAGCAGTAAGAGGCTGTTGCAGGAGCAGGGTCATCATATGCAGCTGGAACTTACTACAACAATGTAGGCTAACTTTACTGGTTTTACAGAAAGTAAATTTTTTTCAACTCTATGTACCTTGTTTTTAGAACAAACTTTAGATCTGAATTTGATACCGCATGTTCTTCAACTTTCTTGTTCTAGTTTTTAAAGATAACAAATAAATAAGGTAAATAAACATGGAAAAAATAGTTTGATCTAAAAAACGTATTTTCTGTAAATGGAGTTTAAAAATGGAGTTAAAAGTAAATGTAATAAAAAAAAAACTAGTCTAAAAATGAAGGACATATTGAAGAATATGAAGCAGAATTATCAGGTATCTATCTATTACGGTTTATGAGAAAAGGAACATAAAAATTTCAAATTTAATTGTGGGTATAGGACAGGGCGGACAAACTTAAAAAGTAACAATAAAATAATTTTAATACTTAAGTATCACCTCGGTTTTTTCAAAACTTTAGAAGCAGTACTATCGAAAATGGAAGGTCCTTAAAAGTTTTACCGTTCTCTAGGTATTTAGATAGGAATTTACGCTCAGTAAATTTTATTGTTGATAACACTTTAAAAGATATTGTGATATTTGTGAAGATTGGATAAACTACTATATTATGTAGTTCGGAGACTGTACGCATCACTGTTGTCTGCATGTTGAATACAGCCGACATTTTGGGCACTTTACAGGTATCCATCATCAATGTTTAACAAATATCAAGTAATGAATGTCAGGATAAATTACTTGCATTTTTATTATACAGTAGCAAATATAGTATAAAGTCAACGTGTCTTTCTAATTGTGTTTAAACATTCGATTTTAACAAAACTTGGCAATATCCCATATTGCTGAAAAATAACAATTGGGGGGGGGGGGGGGAATTTTTTTTTTTTAAAAAAAAATATAAAGAGTACCCCAATTTTTACTTTTAAAACAATAAACCTTATTTTAAAATATTGTAAATCTAACAAATAACTTAATTATTAATGTTGTATTTTATATTTTACTATACACTCATAATGATAATAATAACAATATGTAGATTAGTAGATTAGTAACAACACATCTTCAAAATAAGACAAACAAATTAAATAAATAAGTAAAACTCACTCTAGCTAATCACGATCGCACGACGGAACAAAGGGTTGTCTTATATGTTTTTTACTCTTCTCTCAAATTTTATTCAAAGCCAGTTGTTAATAATTATTATCTTTGAACATTTAAAAATGCAAATATTTACAACAAAAAAATTTAATATTTAGAAAAAACAAAAAAATATAAATTTAAGAAACAACATTTAGCACACAAATACAAATATTTATTTCAATCTGATCATCTAAGTAAAGATCTTCATATTCTAGTAGTTCAAGTATAATAAGATAAATACGAGAATTTATACCTGTATATTGACTGATATTTATATACGGCTAATATAAAAAAAAATTTAGCAATTTTACAACATTATTTAAAATTTATCTCGTTTTCCCGTCATTAAGATTATTTGTTCTAAACGGTAATATCTGCTCTTATAATACATTTTGTTACTGTAAACAGACTCAAGGTTTATACAAAATTTATTTTTGAAAGTCAACTTTGATTTAAGTATTCCATAATTCTATCATTTTAATTAAAACTGAGATAAGGGCGTTAATAAAAAGTCCGATTAAACGAGGACACATCTCTGGACGAAGTTAGATTATTACATGAATGAAGTGGAGTGTACAAATAATTAAAAACACTATTTTAATCAATGTTTAAAAATCCAATTAGATTTTGTTTACTCTATATATTCAGGTCCAGTAAAAACCACCGATCTATTATTAAACGTCCCAAAGTACATTACACCAATACATTCATTAACAATAAAAAAGGTAAAAATAAATAAACATAGGATTGTTTGGCCGGGGTTACGCCTACTTTTTAATTAGCAATAGAAGATACTAACTCAATATAATTGTGTTTAAAATGATCGATATGGTAACATGGGGATAGGGAGACGCTTGTGTTTTCATATATGTAAATAGGGGCGGCTAGCGGGGGTAGTTAGGTGATCGAATCAATTCATTTGGGAGTGGCAAATATTACAAATTGACATTCATATTTGTTGACAACTACTAGATAAGAATTAACAAGCTTTATTAGGGGTGAAATAAAAGATATATTTATAGTGCGTAAAATATATTAATTAACTAACTGTATTAATTACGACTTTAACATTTGTATACATAAATTAATTGTTTAAATAAAAAGTGACAAGCTTTTAAAATAACTGTTCATAATATTTTAGTACCGTATTTTTAATTATTACGATTACTATAAATCAATTAATTACACTAATCAACGTTACATGCAAATTTGGTTAGGCAATCATAAGAAAAAAATTCTACTTAATAATATGTCATTTTCAGGTAACCTATTATCATTCAATTATTAATATGCCGTGTACTGACTTAATGTATTACATTATTTTACAATGTATATCTTTCTTCATATAACTAAAATAATACAAATACAATATTTAAGAAATCAAGCAATTGTATAAATAATGTATACATTGAAATATATAATGTTTTATGTTACAATAGCTAATTTTCTGAATTACTGAAATTATTATATTAACCAAGATCATACAAAAATAATATATAAAATAAATATGTAATATGTATCAAAGAAATAGTAATCTTTTAAATTAAATGTTTTCAATCTCTAAAACTACCCAATTTGACTATAATTCTAAACATGTAGGAGACACCCGCACGAGCTTCGTTCGATCCGCTTACATACTTGTAAGGGGGTAGGTTAGCAATCCGGAGCTTAAAATGACTCATTTTTCAACATTGTATTATCTAAATTCTTAAAAGTGCTTCACTGAGTTATTTAAGTTGTGTAAGGTTAAGACAAAATAAAAACGTATATCAAGAAAAAGGTTTATGTATAGTTAATTTATGTATGAGCATTTTACATAAAGGCACAAACTTTGGATTAAGTTTATTTTAAACTATTGCTTCTGTTATTATTTTGAAAACTGATAGACCAAGTCAAACGTGTATTATTAATAGGTTTTCTTATTTGTAAGAGATGTTTTTTTTAATACAAAAATAATTCCTTATATAAAACTAGTGCGTCTATGTTATGAGGTAAGTCTAATTTTGAACAAGTGAAATTTGTCTTCAAATCAAGTTATGTTTCTAGGACTATACAAAACTCTAATACAAACAAAGTTCACCTTTTTTAATAGTACTGTATAATCAAAGTAAAAAAGGTACAGATTGAAAAAGAAGTTAACGCAAACGTTATTATATTTTCTAATAGTAATAGAATCTCCTCATAAATACAAAGTAAAGGAGATTTTCTAATTTTTGCAAGCTTGTAACTAAAAACTATGGGACCGATTTAAAAACGGGGTTTTCTATATATTTGTAAAACTAGATTTCAAGTATTACATATTGGATTTAATGTTTGTTCACACATATCTCAGACGTTTTTGAGCTGATCGGGGTAGTATTATTTAATTAAACCAGACAATATGGCTGTAGGTTATAACAAAATCTTTGGTACGTCAGCAAGCGTTTCAATCGATACAAGATACTACTGAAATACTAAAAATTTGTATAATCAAAATCTCTAAAAAAATACTGAAAATTTGTAATTTTATTTTGATAGAACATAATATTTAACCAAGCACTTATTTGACACATTTTTAAGCCGCATGTTATTAAAACGGGTAAACAAATGTTTATTCAGAAGGAACATGGGCTAAAAATGTATAATTTTTTATGTAAGTATAACACACGATTAAAAACCTAAATTGTATTGAATATTATAAAACTCTATTTATTAATTTACTTTATCTCTTTAGCAAATTCAACTACATTGTTTTTGGCCGTTACTGTAATTTGGTTTAGTCAATTTGTCTAAGGTTAGACCTATATTTAAAAAATAATTGTTTTGATCTGAGGATGTACCTTATCAAATTTTAATTCGCATAGTCAATTCGGGAACATCTTCAAAAAATAATACTCAGAATTTGAATTATGAAATATTTAGTAGCATCACCGGATGCAAGACCATACTGACTATTCTCCTTCTATGATGCTACTTTCTAGAGAAACTAAAAAAAGGCGTTGAGATATAAATCATATGCGAGTTTAGTTTCTTGGTACCAATGTTTAAAATACAATATAGATCCATGCAAGTATAGAGATATTAATTCCATGTAAGTTTTCGTAGTTAGCTTTTACTTTTTAGAGTGAATTAAGAAATGGAACAATACATTAAATTACATATATATGTATATTGTTTTGAATTTTTGGAAAGCAGTCAAACTATACGTTCCTTTTTTGGTTTCTGTCGCCTATTTCTCAAGTCGCCATAAAGTCGGTTGAAAAAGAAGTCATTAATTTAATTGAAGTGTTATTAATTTTTTGAAATGCTTGCGTGAGTTCGAATGTGTAACGTAGTATACACGAATAAAAACATTACTGAATCGTCTCAGAATAGAAGCCGAAACTGTCATCGTCAATAGAAAACCCAAGAATGGCTAAAATAAAGTAATTACAAAATATTATTAAACCTTTTTAGGTTTTTTTATGGGGCATGTTTTGGATGGATACATTATTTCTGAAGAATTGATTTTAAATTTTATGTCAAACTTATAATTTTGCTCATGCAATTGTTGACGTTTTTTTAAATGTTTTCTCAGTAACCAGTGGGGCACAGAAACAAATACCATGGATTCAAATCCCGGTTTAGGTCCTACATTTTATATTTTCATTTCAAATGAATGTTAGGTAAGCACTTCCTTGCTTATTAAATTGTATAAACGCATTAAACACATATATTTCGTTCTAATAAATAATTAATGTTTATATTTGATAATAAATGGTTTCAAACAGGTTTTAAATGGCATTCAGTACTATTTTTAAATTACGAAATATTGAAATATACATTGTTGTAAAAGCTAGGTAGAGTTGACTGATCAGAGATAGGTCTGTGGTCTTGCAGTTGAGGCAATAAAACAAAAATGTTAAATAAATTATGAAAAATAAACATGACATTGTTTGGATAGAAAAAAAACAGCAAACTCTAAACCCTGTAGTAAACCAAAGACAAAACTATCGGTTTTCCATGCGGTAGTCAATAATATAACGGCAATTTCTTTTAGTATATTTTCTATGGCGAATATTTACATGTTTATAGGACCATCATTTATAAAACTCTAAAATAACTAAACCAAAATCCAATTATAATTAGACCATAATTTCTGATAATGGAAAAGTTACTGGACAATATAACCCGCTCTAAACTAGGATAAACTGTATTAAATTACGAGTATGAAAACCCTTGCTAACCTATAATATACCTAGGAGTTCAATTTATGAAAAAAGTATCCAAATAAATAAAGAATAATTATTTTTATTCACAAATGTGTTAAGCACATTTGTGAATAAATTTAAATGGGGTTCAAATTAAAATGTCAGTAAGATTTAAGACGTAGGAAAAATGTTTCGGCTCCCAAACAAATTACCTTAAACAACTCGCACTAAAGAAAAATATATTGTTTATCACTTATTCACAGTTTTTGAATTCGCAGTAGTTTTCCTATGAAATACCTGTAATATTACAGACTATTTTGGTTGAATTTTAAAAATACTGCAGAGGATTGGAAATAGTATTTATTTTTCAAAATTGTGTTTATATTCTTAATTAAAAGTGTTTATAGTAAATGCCGTTGGAGACTTAAACTTTAGCATCCAAAATTAATACCAAAATATTGTTGACTTCTGATTCTTGGAATCTGTGCGGGTTACCATGCTTTATCGCTATGTCAAATAGCATTAAATTGACGATACAACGAGTGGTTTTATGTGGGATTTTCCTTTATCAATTATTACAAATATGAAACCTGTATAAACTGCATTCATCTATGTCGTACAGAAGCTCAAATTTATTAAAATAGATGGGTTTTTCTTTCCATTGTGATTTTTGTTTCGAATATATTTCTTGTATTCTTATTTGCTATTGCGGAATAATGTGGACAGAAAATATAAAAACCGAGAGAAAGACATGGCAATCAGTTACTTTTATTTTGTCTAAAATAATAACGGCCACAGAAACAAGTATTTATGTATTTAATTTTTTTTAAACAAACTCACATTTTTCATATGATATTATTCTACTTATAAAACTTTAATAGAGGTTACAATTAATTACAATATAAAGACTACATTGAAAAAAAGAAAAATATGATTAGTGGGTTTTATACCTAGATTACTAACAAATATATAAATTATTATATACCTTTTGAGTTTAAACAAATTTAGTTTTGTTTTATTCTATTTCGTTTCAAATTTCCACTAAGACGTTAACTCACCAAAAATACATGAGTTACATAAACCACGTTTAGCCTTGCGGGAAAACAGCAATACTTGTATAGTTAAAAATACGTTTACTCAAATATAATATTGTTTATGGAAACTTAACTTTATTGCGGTTATACGCACCCTATTACACTCAATGTTCTTCTTTCAATTGCCTCATTGCTTAAAGGTTGTATATATTCTAATTAAAGGGTTGATTATTCAAAAGTAAACATTTGAATTTTGTACTAACAAAGGTCATTAAAACGTTTATTTAAAATTATGAGGAAGTATTTACAACTATTAAAAAAACTAATAACGGTAGTCACTAAATGATTGCCATGCCACTCAACTAATGTACATGAACAAACAAACCAATAGCTGTAATAAAAACAAAAAGCACCAAATAAATATGAAATTCAAAAAAGTTTTTAATTGTTACTATTTATCTGTACACAGAAATAAAACATATTTATTTCTAATAAATGTAACAATAAATTTAACGAGTTTAAATAACAAATAAATTAATAAAATATTAATAAATTAATACAAAATTGCATGACATGCACCCAAACAATTAAAGTTAAATTTAAATAATTATGATTTTGAATAATACTTGAAAAGGTTTAGTTTTATGAATAAATATTTAATTATTGGTAAGAATTAAATAATTTAAACTCTAAAGTAAATTATTTAAAGAAATTGAATAACAAAATTAACAAGAACTTATCAATCATGTGTTAATATATTTCAAATATATAAAAGAGGGTCCCAATGTTAAAAATATGACATGTTTCAAAAGCGTTTTTTTTTATATATTTATTTAAAGTGCTAAACATTATTTTTGTTGCACAGTTTTGTTCAATTACAATCCGCAAAAGGAAAAGTCTCAATTTTAACTTATAATAAAGTGATAGTTGATGTAGAATAACTACATATTTACTAAAATCACTAAATTTGAATTTTTATTGTACATAATATAATTTTTACGAAATAATTTATTATAATTATATGTTAAATATAAAATAATTGTATTTCAAAATATACAAATCAGTCCCATGAACAACATTATACTGTAACTTTAGTAATGTATAACGTTTATTAGACTACACACATTATTGTATAAGCCTGGTTAAATTTTTCTTTACATTCTACATGCTTGTAAACTTTTACAATTTCTTAAAAACAAATCAAAGTATCGTGCGTTTTATTTAAAAGGACTCTTTGTCAGGCGAGATGCGGGAAGTACAAAGATCTTCATTGTTACGTTAGCAGCCCGTCAACAATACAACCTCTCGACGCGGAACCCTTTATTGCGGGAAATACTTCCTTCTCGTTTAACAAATAATTGTTTAAGAGTAAACCAACATGCTGTAAATGTATAAAATTAATGATTCTGAATTTAAATAAAAATGTTTTTTTTTATTACTAAGTTTCCTTTTTGTTCTTTTGGTTAAACGTTTCTTAGATATAGTTTTGTAAAAAAAACAATATTTACCTCAACACATATGAGTAGATTCACCAATTCACTTCTAAATGTTTACTTTAAGCATTTTGCCTTTTAAGCTCACTAGAGTGTAAGATCACTTAATATAATAATGCAAAATCACTAAAAGTTATAATATAAAAATAAAATATATAAAATTGCACTTATATATTCCTAAGGCAGTAAGTAATAATATGATGTAAAGGTATAATGTACACGAAGGAGCTAACTACTGTACTTGTAAAAAGAAAGAAAAGCACGAGACTAAGATCGGTTCCAGACGGTCTCTAAATTAGTAACTCCAAAAGAAATCAGAGGAAGGGGAAGTTTTATAAATTTTCCTAAGTTGGGGATCACAACTTAAGAAGTTAAGTTATAAAAGTAGTGGGGATGAAGTTACAACTTTTTTCAGAAAAAAAGTTATAAACTTTAAAAGTGCACGACCGGTCTTATCGAAAGCTGTAAGTTGGTGTGCAAAAGTTTACAAAAGTTATTTTCTAAGAGCTGAAACAACAAAATATTTGTTGACAAAGTTTCAGTTGCACTAAAAACTGGAAAACACAAGTCGGGAGGCTTTCTACAACTAAAATATCAAAGTTAAGTTAAGACGAGTAAAGAAAGAAAGTTTGAAAGCGATCGTGAATTTTATGAGTTTTAAAGTAAGTTTTTCTGTTGCAGTTTGTGTTGTAAACTTACCTCACTGGAGTCAGATACTCTAGCAGCCTTCTACTTGCTCTGTTCTCTTCTTGTCTTCCGCTGGCCACGATGGATGTCCAACTTTAGGTCGTCGGGAGCGCGCCGTACGGAGACGCACGAAGTACGACGAAACGTTCCGAAGACTGGTGAGAAGCGCGGGGAAGCACGTCTGCTCACGGACGACGTCGAACCTACTTTGCGGGGGAAAGGGACGAAGCGCGCGGGAGAACGGGTGCCGGGTGGACGCCCTTATTGATTGCGAGGGGAGGATTACACCAAAGTTTTTTCTTCTTTTACCCCCACCATCGCAGGGCGGAGACGAAACGGATGAAAGAAGGGGTTGAGATGCTGTCCAATCAAAACTCGCTCAAGTTTTTCTCTTTCCACAGGTACTACGTACGTCCACTTACAACATATTTTGCTCCTTTTGTACGTCACTAGCTAGCTTCACAGTTCGATATTAATTAAGCGTTTCTATACAATATCTTCATTCATAGAGAAATTCTAGGGAAAAAATGTTTTTCTTTTTATTACTTATAAAGCCTTCGTTCATTTCTTTGTTTTAAAGAACCTGTTTTACAGAATGGGTATTTTTAATGATCACTGGCAAAATCAAGAATTTCCATAGTTACAGAAATATTTAGTACCTTGCATATATATTGCCTATGTTAAAGGAGTACAAATTCGTAGCTGTATCTCAATTGCCTACATATTAAGGCGTTACGGATTTAGTACTGATATATGAAACATTCGTATTTTAAACAGTATTTTTTTTACAAATTAATTATGTACAATTAAGAATACCTTATGAATAAAACTACAACTAGATATATTATTCCATTTTTTTAACTTTTGTATCTTCATCAAAAAAATATTCAAGTAAAATGAACATTAGTTTAGATACTAAAACCGTTATTAAATAACACATATTTCCATTAAGTAAATTTCAATTTTTAAAACAATTCTTTGTGATATATTGTAATGAAAAATGAACTTAAATTTCTCTTGTTAGTTTATAGACCAATATTTTGATAACAATTATGTTTTGTGGCAAATGCCATCTCTCTAACCAATATTCTAATCCAATTTATGTTTATGTATTTATTTAAACTTTGATTTAGTATATTATTAATGACTACTAAATTTAATACAAATTCATACTCATAGAACTGTAATTATTAAAGATTATTAATTTAAACAATTATTTATACTAAATATTGTGCATACATTATACAAATGTAGAGGCTGGCCTTTCCAGCACCACTTGAACCATAAAACCAGTATAATTATTTATTATTTAATCTGTATAGCAAATAATATTCATGTTGGATTTAATATGGGTAATTTAATTTAATTATATTTGTAATAAAAACAGGAAAGCTGAAATTATCCTCCAGTTTATAGTCATTAATTGTAAGAAAAACATAATAAGTGTTTTAAGAAATGTTTTTAACCCTTTCACATCTTGTCACTTATAAAGTGAATTCACTTAATGTATACTAAACATTGTACACAATGTATTTCTGCCCATGACATGACTTTTAAAGTATGCTAAAACTCATACAAATAATATCACAAGTGAAAGTAATTTTTCTATTATCTGTAAATTAAAATTGTCTTCTATAAACTAAACTATTTAAATTAATTGTAAAATTATGTCTCATTTCTTCCCTAATGTAAAAATATAATCTGGATTTTGCAAATAATAGTCTTAAATTCTTAAAGATTATTATATAGGCAATGATAAAAGTTCTCTACATTTGATGACATTTTTGTAGTGAGGTCAATACAACCAAATTTTCATATAAATAATTAAAAAAAAATAAATTTAAGAGATAAGGGATTAAATGATACTTTTTTGAATTTTTAAGTATTTGTTTGTATTATTGCAGACACTAATTCGTAACTCTGTTTAAAGTTACAAAAACTAGACGATCGGCTTTAACATCTCAGACTCTGCCTCTCTCCCTCCTTTTATAACACTAAATTATTACAATCAAGTGGAAAAAATTGCGTAAATTTTATTTAATAGACGAAGGAGATTGTATATTGGTTTCTGTAAAATACAATCGTAATAAGTTCTATACTTTAACGTTTTTCTTAATTACAATGTATTTATTTGAGTGTTAACTATGATAAAAGAGAACAACAATTACATCTAACACATTGCTCGTATAATTTTAATTTTTACATTTATTTCAAATATGTATGTGCCATTTTATGAGATGTATTTTAAAGTATTTATAAAGCTGCAATTTTCCTTTTAGAACCGTATTGACCCCGTCAACAGCAATATGTTTAAATCATTTAAATTTTATGTAAAACTATATATGCTCTGAAAATGGAGAAATAAAGCGTTTTATTTTATTTTGTATCAAATAATACGAATTATCAAAAAGGTAATTAAATATTTTAATACATTAAATATGTATGTATTTTTAAATAAATTTAAACAGACTCAAAATGATACAATGGTTTAGGCCTATATGAATGTTTTGTTAAGAAAAAAAAAATTTAATATTTATTATTATTAATGTGTAGGCTACTATAAAATGTATGTGACATTAACTAATTAAGTAATTGTATATAGTTACATCTTAAAACTATAAGTTTCAGAGAAAACTATAGGGTTTCGAAGTGGAAGAACCATAACTAAAAATGTACAGACAGATAAGTACAGTGAAGCGGTCAACTGTCAGTGGCACATAAGAAAGAGAAAAACATTATGATGTAGTTACCCTTCTAAACATTTTACTCCCCCTTCTGTCCTACACACCCCCTAACACACTCTCGTTCCTTCCTAGTCCGAATTAAAAGGGTTTTGAAAGAAAATATTTCCAAGGAATAAAGGGTGAATTTAACAGAGTGCTGGCTAGAGTGTGGATGGGGTAAAGGCGAAAGGGTTAAAATCGGGTTGGCTTCATTGGGAAGTTAATCCTCTTAATAGATTTGTGCTAAGTCAGTGTAGGTCCTACTCGGAGGAGAAACAAAATTTCAACCAAAATCCAAAATCGTTATTTCACGCTTGAGTCCGACATGGCGTGTTTCTGTGTAATTATCTTACAATGTTGGTTCAGTCAATGTTGGGCTTCGTTGTTTTGTTTTTTAAAGGATCATTGGTTTATTTACTGGAAACACGGATATGCTGGTAGTTTGGTAGTTAAAAGGCATACATTACTATTATATTTGTTTTTAGTAAACTGATGTTATTACCAGTGGATTATGTATAAATTTTCCAAACAGTATTCCTAATCATTTCTTAAACTAAGGAAAAGTAAATGTAAACATTTGGACACCAATTTTCTTTACTCATTTCTTTGACAACAATAATTAAAGGTGGTGTAACTTACAAAAAAGAAGAATCCTCTTTTTTCTTCACCAAAAGATACTAATCTTTAAAATCAACTATACTAATAAATTACTTTATTTCTGATTATCACTTTTTTTAGTTGCTTTCGTAAAACAAAAAGACAACAGTTATTATAATAAAAATAAAATTTGTACAAATAAACATAACGTAATTTATTAATAAGCGTGAGATAAAAAACAATAAAAATAGACCAAGAACATCATAAAATCTTACATTGAAATCGTCTATACTCTTCGATACGACACAGTGGTTCTATTTATGCACAAAAGCGAAGGTTTTTCATGTAAATGCATAGGTTGTTATACAGTTTAGTTCTACTGTATAGAAACAAGTAAAGAACATGATTATGTTTTGCAAATTGTTTCCTACAAGACTAAATCTGAAGTAACACAGTTTGATCAGCTTTATTTTTACTAAACCAATACATTTCGGCTAAATGTAAGCCAAATATATCTTGAGCACATGTTTGGTAATTGTTTTTCTTTTTAGCTTTCAATTCTCCTAAAATTTTAAACGAATTTAAGAAACATCCTGATCCTGTAGTTCGAAAATAGAAAAAATAACCAATAGAAATAAAATGTTTGACCTATTTGCTGATGGACCTATTTTAAGTATGAGCTTCGTAATAAACTGGCATAATTGAATACCTTTGTTAATAAAAGTCTAAATAAATATAGTAAAAAAATATGGGCGCTAATTTACTATACGACCCAACGCCGACAGAAATGCAAGACTAAAAAAAATAATAGCTTGAAGTTCTAACTTATAACCTTTAGTCCCAGTATTTTTACCTGTATTTAACATTTAACAGTAGAATGTAATACTAAATTGTCGTCTACAAAAATATCAGCCAAGGGTCGTATAGTAAATTTAGGACAAAATTTGTTTTCTATTTCATGCCTGAAAGTTGTGAAAATTATTTAAATACTATTGATTTTAACAAAGTTTTTAAAATAGGAAAAAATCATAACTACTATTGTCACATAAATTCAAAATCGACAAAAAGTATAATCTTGTAAACCATAAATATAAAATTTGTTCTTCTATGTTGAGCCTATTTTTGAAAGGGAGAAATTGTAAAAGCTAATGACAGAAACTTTATTCATAGTACGGCGCACCAAATAAGTTTAACTAACTAGGAATAACTATAATGTTACAAAATAATAATAATAAAATTAAAATCATAACTTACAATGCATATTTTGATTATAACAATAAATATATATTTTTTAAGATTGACTAATCTTTTGCGTTTATTTTAGTAACTATTTTGTTTAATTATGCTATTGCATGTCTACAAAATAAAGACTTTTTCCCACAATTTAGAGACTACACTCCAAAAATAATATTTATTCTTTTTGTAAAATTTAACTTAATTTATCATCATATTACTATCATACTAAACTCAAATACTAATTACTAAATAAATCAAATAAACTCAACCTATAATGTTTTATGTCGCAAATTTGTACAGATTAATATTTAATTGAAAACTAAAACGTATTTGTTGTTATCCAACATCCAGGGCAAATGAAAACGTCACTAGTTTTAAACAACTATCCAGGTAGCTGTTACAAGGTTTAAACAAATTTAAGGAATTCATAGGATAAGGGAATCCAAAAAGACTTTCATTTCCTCTTATACAAAAAAAAAGTCTTCAATTCAATGTTAATAAATTCACTGCCATACAGAATAAAAATTTCAAAATAGTGATCAATGACTTCTCATAAAGTTGTTATAAAACTAACCTTTATTTATTTATGTAACGAAATAAAATATCCTTTATTTGAATTAGTGTTTACTTTAAAATATATATTAATAATACTATAAAGTTCAAATTGATTATTAATTATTACTAATAAAATAAATATTTTTGTTCATATAGCCAAAACAATCATCCTGCTAAAGACATACTACAATAAAATCAACTAGCATGTCAGTGTATGTCTTAGCTATATAAAACATCGTATTTTTGTACGTTTTCCCATTCAGTCACGCATGGGCGGGATGACATCACAGGGCCGTCTATGCAGCGGGGGCAGCGGAGACAGGTTTTATACCTTTTCCAGATCTTACTGCGCATGTCCCGTGCTCGCCTGCTACGCCCCCAACCCATTCGATACGTTTACCAGAAAACTTTTTTCCATCTCACTCCCTCGCACGAGAAATAAAAAAAGTTTGCCTGTTTTCGAGTCCAACCTGCCCCTTCCGTCCCACACACCCCTCGCCTTCTTTCGTTTACTTAGCTGCGGTGTAATTGAAAAATAAGTAAGTATATAGGTTAGGCAGACAATGCAATCGATACAGGAGATAAGTATGATTCCGACCATCTGAAATAAGTAGTTTGATAATTGATATGAACATTTTATAACTGTTTGGATTTACTGCGTTGGTGATATACAATAATGGTGTAGATTTTACTGTTCGTTTTGAGTTTATTTCTATTTTGTTTGTAGTGGGTTCTTGCATGTTGTATGCTGTAAGAAGAAACTTTCAAAGGGCGAACATTTATTTCAAGAATGTTTTAAAATTCGTGACTTACTGATATAAATTTTCTGTTGATTGTTACAACATTAAACAATTGTTATTATTATGTCTATTTACACAAAAGTATGAATTTTATGTGTTTTTGCTTATTACATTTCATACAAAGAAAAGTCTGATTTCCATGAGTGTTTATTATATTGGTTTCATTATTAAGAAAATATTTAGGTTCATTTATTAATAGTAAATGGGACTATGCAAGGTAATATGTAAATGATTTTTAGCGAGTTTGTGCATATAAAGTGACTCGTATTTGAAAAATTGATAGCGAAGCAAACGGTAAAGTTGGACAAATTAGTACAGACCTTTATAAATTGATATTAATATATGCACTCATTTAGTTTGACAGATACTACATCGAGTATATATTTATTGTCTCGTACGTAGATTTCTTGTTATAGTTGTGATAGATGCATTTCAACTTTTCCTGACATGCTTTACGTCACATAGTTTGTCACCATAAACAATGTTAGTTCACTAGAATGAGATCTGGGCTTCTAGGTGGCCTGGAAGTAGAACCATCTCTAACAATCCAGCTACTCGAAAACCGGACATACCTTGACTTGAGTGCAATTGTTTTGTAATGCGGCGATGTGGATCTATCTTTTTTACAAGGGCTCCAGTTTTTGCTCAACTTGTCCTCCCTGAGGGAAAACGAACAGCTCGACCATATGTATATATATGTGATCGAAACCTTTTATTCGTACAGCAGACATAATCTTTTGGTAGTGACCGTCAACACGTCACAATAATAATTGTCCATTTACCTTTTATTTTATGAACAGTAATGGATACAATACAATCACCCAACTTGAAGTACGATTTTTTGAAGTGAAAACTTCTTTAGCGGCGTTGGGCACTTTTTGCTTGGGGAAAAAGCATTGAATTCGCGACCGTTACCACTCGAGATATAGTATGTATTATACATATATATATATATATATATATATATATGTATGTACGCAACGCGAATATACTACATAGCACTTCTTATTGGGAGAGGAAAAAGCATCAAACTCGCGACCGTCACCGCTCGAGATATAGTATGTATGTATATATATATATGATATTTGTGTTATATGTATATTAAATACCAAAGTCAGCAAAGTCATTAATGTTTTAAATTATTTACCCTTATTCTCCTCTTATATTAATACTGATAAAAATATAAATCGGTCATAGAAGTTATCACTTCTAACGTGTGGTCTTAAGCACACCCAATGTTTTTTTAAGACACGTATAATTTTTCGTTGAACTTTTAATATTGGTCTGTCTTCGCAATATTACAAGTTAAATAGGAATTATGGTGAATTTGTCCGCTTGCTTTTGTGTTCGTTTGTATCAACATTCTCTTCAAAGCAAGGTTAGAAAATTTTGCAGGTAAATGATTTAATCAATACTGTTAGAGTTGTACTAAAAGTGCAGCTTGTATTATACATTGAGCCTATATAGATGTTTGAAATTAGTAGATTAACATTTTTTAAATGCAAATTGAAATTAAGTGTAAAGGTCCAATAAAAAGCTTAGCAATTACAATATTATTTATTGATAATGTATAAGGTAGTTTACTACAGACACTCAAAGTGTACATGATGCAATATTAATATTGCTGTTTGTTATACTCTTAATAGTTAGAAGACACCATATATACAGATTGAATATAATATGTATCTAACCCTTTTAAATAAATTTGTTAAAAAGTTGGATATTATTATATGTACAAATCAAATTTATTATTCTTTCCGTCATATTTTTTTGTTCTACACCAGAAATGAAAATACAGGTACCTTGCATTATATTGCATTTACAGTACAAGTAATATAAAATATCCATTTGCAAAGAGAAATTCACTTGTTTTTGTTAGGAAATGTTGTTTATGTTACTAGTAGAAAAACGTCAGAAAGTAAATGCACAAGAGTTTTAGTTAATAATATTATTTAGCTCTTCTTCTTTCGTGAATACTATAATTCCGTAAAACAAACTCAAGCACTTTCATTTCCATAAAAAACTTCAGCGAATTTTTACTAAACTTTTCACCCATAACTTAATAAAGTTGACTTCTTGGGCTGGCCTACTTTTCAAACTTTACTGATTTAATTTTAATAGTTCTCGTCTCTATTTAGGTCACTTGTTGGTCTTTGACATCCGAACTAATTAGCATTTTATTACTTATAAAATAAATATCATTAAATGGGATTTAATACATGTACTTAAAACGATATTATTAAGAAACACGCACTTTGAAAGTGTAAACGATTTAATTCAAGTTAATAATACAACATTACAATTTACTATAATTGAATATATTCTCATTTTTTTATGAAAGAGGAATACGAATATTGTTGCTGTTTTCTCTAATTGGATGATTTACTTAATCAATGTGCACGTTGGCATAGTAACACAATACAATAATTAATAATGTAGTCCTATTTATAAAGAAAGTTGATAAATACAAATTATTAATTTATAATACACTTGTTTTTTTATTAATGACCAAATTATTACGATTAATATGACAGGGAAGAACCAAAGATATTTCCCTACTATTCGTCAGTAGCCTATTCAAGACCTCATATTGTTAATATGTTATGGTAAAATAGTGTCGAAATTCGATTGAAAAATAAACAGAAGGCTAATTATAAAAGGAATATACGAATAGTGTGTTTTAAGTATGTAATCAACGAAGAATTAAAAAAAAGATAGCACTTTAACAAAAAATGCGTTAGTTTGATCCATTTTGTAAGGTGATTTTATTTATTTAGTTTCTTAAACGTCTATCCTGAAACAAATATTGATCTTCTTTTAATAAATTTGTATTTTATGTATACTATATTTAATGTAACTGTCCTTTCTGTGAGTTGCTTATGACGTCTAGAAAGATGTTTTTACTGTCAAATGTAATTCCTACCCGACATTTTCATTCTAAGGACAATGAGCTAACTTCAACCTATTAAAATATTATATAATACAAAATACATATACAGGGTGGAACAAAGTTAGTGTTAAACCTTTTATGTGGGTAAAGTAGACACTAAATTTAGTAAAACTGTTTATTTAAAAATTTCCTATTCGAAGAATTATGGACAACAGAGGTATTTTTTCATATTTTTCAAAATTTGGTACTTTTATAAAAAAACATAATTTTTTCAGCATATAAGAACTTGCATTGATATTCTGTGATTACATATTCCAATTCTCCATAAAATTTTATATAAAATTAACTGCATTATTAATAATTTTGACTTATTTGTTTGAAATGACGGCTCAAAGTAAAAAAAAGTAATTTATGAAATTATTATTTTTTTTAAAACTCATAAAACTGTGTCGATTTTATTTGAGAACATGTCAAATATTGTTTAAAACTTTTCCATTTAAGTAGCTTTAAAATAATTTGCATCACTTTAGGGTTTAGTAATAATTAATTGAAATAATAACGACTAACTGAAGAATAGTAAGAATTTTAATAAAAGCATTATTGAATACCAGGCTCATGTCAGGTAATCGGACACAATCAGCTGATTCAGCGATCATATGGTTATTCTATTGTTGTACAGATGGATTTTATTTTAGCTGCAATTGTTTACTCATAGTGAATACATGTCTCGTTCTTTAAGTCTGAAATTTTCATTTTTAATCAAATTTGTTATGTGTTTTACATGTATAGTATTTGATAGTTAAAGATAAATTCTTATTACTGTAATAGTTTTTTCATTGAAGTTATATCAGGATGACTTTTTCTAACCGTTAATATGCTGATATGCATTTTGTTTGTGGGATATGCGTTGGAAATGCTTAGGTCGGTCAAAAAACATATAGGTTACGATTCCCTGGACGAAAAATTCTTAGTTCTCAAGTTTTTTCAAGACTTCATCAAAGATTAGTGGAAAGCGGTTCATTTCAGAAACGGCGAAACGAGGTAGGTCCGGCACAGAATATTGCGGTCGAGGAAGATACCCTAGACCGAGTGAATGAAAGCCCAGAAATAAGCAGTAGGCAAGTTGCTAACGAAATGGGCACGTCTCACACTTAGGTATGTTTTGAGAGTTTTGATAAAAAATAACTACCATCCCTATCATTTTACTAAAGTTCAAGGGTTAGAGCCAGGAGAATTGAACTTTGCCACTGGCTGCTAAACAGTGACATTATAGGATAAACCTTTTTCAAAAATATTTTGATTACCGACGAGGCTCTCTTTATGAGGCAAGGTGTGTTTAATACTCACAATATGCACTATTGGGCAACAGAGAATCCAAAAGCAGCAAGAGAAACTTCCTTTCAACGGCGTTTCACAATCCATGTTTGAGCAGAAGTGATCTATTTGTAGGACTCCACATCTTTGAAGGGAATTTGAATGGTCCAATGTATTATTTATTCAGGTCACCATTATGTTATTACAATCAAAAAAGTGGTTCTTAATGAACGTATTATGTCCGATTACCTAACAAGAGCTCTTATTAAATAATCATTAACTATTTTTGCCATGTTCTCAAATAAAATCGATACATTTTTATGAAACCAAATAAAATCCATCTGTACAACAATAGATTTTCATAAATCTATTGTTGTACATTTTTACAACAATATGATCGCTTAATCAGCTGATTGTGTCCGATTACCAGACATGAGCCTGGTATTCAATAATGCTTTTATTAAAATTCTTAATATTTTTCAGTTAGTCGTTATTATTTCAATTAATTATTACTAAACCCCAAAGTGTAGCACATTATTTTAAAGCTACTTAAATGGAAAAGTTTTTAACAATATTTGCCATGTTCTTAAATAAAATCGATACAATTTTATGAGTTTTTAAAAAAAAATTTATAATTTCATAAAAATTACTTTTTTTTACTTTGAGCCGTCATTTTACACAAATAAGTCAAAATTATTAATAATGTAGTTAATTTAATATAACATGTTTTGGGGAATTCGAATATGTAATCACAATATCAATGCGAGTTCTTATTCTCTGTTTGAAGTTATTGTTTGAATTTGTTGTGTTTGATTATTTAACACACAAATGATGGCAAATGTCCGAACAAGTAATGATAATAACATTGAGTTCTTATATGCTGTGTTTTGTTAGCGGTTTTTGATAAAGCAAATTTTGAAATATATGAAAAAATACCTCTGTTGTCCATAATCTTTCGAGTAGGAAATTTTTAAATATACAGTTTTACTACTTTTAGTGACTACTTTAACCACATAAAAAGTTTAACACTAACTTTGTTCCACTCTGTAGATATAAAATTTGTCATGCTATATACACAACTTGTATATTATTAACATGTTTAATAATTGTGGCCATAAACATCATCATCAAAAAAATATCCAAAAAAATGTTCTTTTAAATTTTAAAGTGATAGTCTCGTTTTTCAAACAGAAAGATCACGTTTACCCAAATCTCAATCTTGCACAAGAAAGATCTGCATAGTCGGCCAAATGAATGTTTAACTAATTAAGGAAAGCCCAACAATGAATGTAACTTAAAGATAGATCAATATGTACGTAATCAATGGTTCAAGGAGGGTTAGTCTAAAGGGGAGAAATACAAAAATGTTTCCCCTAACTTTCTTACCCTCATGCATGCCTTGACTGAGAAGGGCGGTGGGACACTTACTGTTTTCTCATACCGAGCGCAATTATAACACAATGATTTCACTCTACATAATCGCCTTCTGAGTCCTGTAATGATCGATTATCAAAGACATAATATATCAACTGGATAGACTCCAATACAGGTATGAACTTTTAAGTTTGAAAACAATCAAAAGGAAAAAAGTTGATGCCATTTCATAAGAATATTTTACTTTAAATCGCTTATTATGAATTTAATTTTAAGTAGTGTTTGGATTTGTTTAAATAGAAACACACCCCCATTCTACTTTTTCCAACTAGACAAACATCCATGCCCTTCATCCGGATTCGAACAGGGGACGTTCAGGATTAGAGTCAGGTACGTCAAACCTTATTTTAATATTGTATTGTTTACATACATATCAAGAGGAACTAAATGAACCGGATTTTGTACATTTGGTATTTTAGACTTTGTATATATGTAGTAGGTTCAGACCGCGCTACTGTTATATCTTTAACTAGGGGCTCTGCCCCTGGACGCTTCGCGTCCCAACCCCGCCTTGGCCTTCGCTAGAGAATCTCGTTAATCTTTGGCTCGTTTATACATAGGTGACCGAGCACAAATCAGCTGTTTCATTTGGCAGCTGACTCAAACTCATTAAACATTATCTCCATAAGATTAACATGGGAATTTGAAGGACTTTGGGCGGTGCCTCCCTTCTCTGATGAATAGTGGCTAAAGGGATGATTGGATTTTGAATCTGACGGAAAATCTCTTCTTTGAAATTTAATTTTATACAACTTTTGTAATTAACATCTTTTGCTATCTCTTACTGTTTTCTTACTAATGCGCTCAAAGTGGGAAAATGAAGAAATTGAAAAAATCTAAAAAATCTTTCCCGCCCAAAAGGTGCTTCCAAAATTAGAATATGTTAAATTCTGGCAATTTTCCCAAAAATTTCTTGTCGAGAGCTTTAATTCAAGTATGAGGTCGAGGGGGTACGATTACGGGAAGTGCCTAGTAATTAATGTCAGTGAATCGGTGAAATCGTCTAGCTTTAAGGACTTTGGGCGGTGCCTCCCTTCTCGGTTGAATAGTGGCTAAATGGATGATTGGATCTTGATTCTGACGGAAAATCTCTTCTTTTAAATTTAAGTTTCTACAACTTTTGTATTTAACATTTTTTGCTATCTCTTACCGCTTTCTTACTAAATGCGCTCAAATTGGGAAAATGAAGAAATTGAAAAAATCGAAAAAATCCTTCCCGCCCAAAAAGTGTTTCCAAAAATAAAAAATATTGAATTCTGGCAATTTTCCCAAAATTTTCTCGTCGAGAGCTTTAATTCAAGTATGAGGTCGAGGGGGTACGATTACAAGACGTGCCTAATAATTAATGTCAGTGAATCAGTGTTACCGTCTAGCTTTATATAATAGAGCTATTTTCCGTCCTATGATGCCTATTTTCCGTCCAATGAATACATATTATTTATACTGTATTATACAAATAAATACAAATACTATTAGTAAATTTTAAACTAAATTCAGGAAAACATTTAAAATTTTCGTAGTTCAAATATTAACAACATTTTAGCATAATAAATTATCATTGTTTTAAATAAAGGTGTGCACTTTTTACCTATTAATGCCTTTACCAACACTATAAACTTGGAATTAAAGAATCATGTTTGTTTAGTATCCAAGTCACAATTGTTAAAAAAAATAATATATATTCCGCCACGTGACTTATTTCTTGTTATAATACTTACGCGTTTCAGAGCATCTGCACCATCTTCATAGTTTTTCGCTCACTCGAGATCGTTAATACATTAAAATTCAACAAAATTGAGGAGATATTTTTAAAACCAACTTAGAACCACTACATATATAAAGAAAAGGAAAATATGTGGATAGGATCGAGGAATTTGAGATTTATAAAGCCTTTAAATATGATAGACACAGCTTAATGAATGATCAACTCAATTTCTCCATTATACGATACGGCTATAAAACTATATGATACAAATCTTGAATAAACACCGCTGAGGAGTCAGTTGTAGATATGAGATATTAGTTTCCGAGGGTGTATACCCCATTAATACGATGCGCATCCCATGTGTTGCGTTATGTTATATGTCGATTACGTATTATTTTTATAAATGCTGTAGTTTGTCCGCCATATTCTTGAAATTTTAATGTAACAACGATATCAAGTTAGTGAAAAAAACACTGAATATGCAGCAGATGCTCTGAAACGCGTTAGTGTTATAACAAGAAATGCATCACGTGACGGAGTCTATATAAGGTACCTCATTGTTATTTTGTTTGGAATTAAAGTATAAACACAGACAAATTTAGAAAAAAGGAATAGTAACAATTATTCATTTTTTTTTTTAATTCGCTACACAAGCGATGAATAACTATTATATTTACTCAAATTATCAAAATTCAATCCATGGTCTCTACAGGCCACCTAATTGAATACTGTATTCGGCACTATTATAAACCTAATTATATTATTGAATTTTAAAAATTATATTAAATTTTATACATAAAAGTCGAAAAGGAAATTATTAAAGAAGTCAGTTTTACCGATGATTGTAATGTTGAATGCAACAACTAACTTATTTTTAAATTAATTTACCAACCGTCAAATGGTGCTGTTGATTTCCCCTCTACTGCTGCTGGGTCTGACTAGTTTCGACACAATATTAAGTGTGTGTACTTTATGTGTTGTGTAGTGATTTGTGTAATGTGTCCATCGTTTTAAATATTCGCCTTCGACAATGACAGAGTTGTGTCGAAACTAGTCAGACCCAGCAGCAGTAGAGGGGAAATCAACAGAACCATTTGAAGGTTGATAAATGAATTTAAAAATTTTACAATAATGGTCCAGGAAGTAGGAATCACAATAATGAATAACTAACTTATGTTTAGCAATAATAATACTAACTTATCTTATTACTATGAGAAATAGAAATCCTCAAATCATTTTATGGAATATAAAAATCATACGTTTGGACATGATTACATTGAAATTATCTTTTTTGTAGTTGTATAATTCCAAATATAAAATATTATAAAACATTTCTGTTTTACCGGAAGATAAATCGTAAGTATTAGACGTATATATGAAATCATATTTGCTCACCTACATCTGATCCGGTCCCAATTTGTAAGCAACAGAGATAGCGTTAGTCCACTTTCAACCCTTAAGATTTATAGGGGCAATCGGACGATGTAGGGGTTGGGGTGGGTCATTCTATTACTCCTGGACGCTGAACGGAAAATATGACTTGCTTAAATATATTTGGATTGCTCTCTGATAAAGCTGTCAAAATTAGAGTAGACGCTTTGGCTTGGAGTGCCTTTCTGTCTGGAATATGAAATAGGGGGGAAACTGAGAGATTTATTTATTATACTGGTAAAAAAATATACGTCGAAAGTTATTGACTTCCCATTTCTAACAGTTGCATTGCAACGAATTGCCTTTCCTTCCGTAATTGAATTTAATTTACTTCCCCTTTTTAGTTGGTTCAATGTTTAATTTATTACAAGGTGAGGATTTCCTAAAAGTTGTTACAGTTTATCTAAACATTGTCTAAATATATATAATAAAAACTGTAGCTTCCCAAAATTATGGACCCTCTCTTATTAGGTGATAAGTCACTCATTCCAAAAGAAGGCAACAACACACTTACGAAAGTTCAAACTGCATGTTACCCGATCCTGCTACCCGGCCATATTTGATTACAGTACGAGTTTTTTAGCACTGCTCGTAATTTTGCTATGACTAGATTATCGTGATTTCCTCTGATGATGAGTGGCAAAATATTGATTTTATGGTGTTGTATATCTGAAACTTAGTTGGTTTAATGATATTTAGGTTTATTTTAATGTTATTCAAATAAACAAACAAATATAAAGTAAAATGTAGTGAAACTATGATTTTATATATGCAATTAAATTTGTTAAATTTTTTTCTTTTGTTGATCAGTCTAGTCAAAAACGCAGTTAACAATGAGAATCAGCAGCTTTTTATCACAAGTGAGTGTGTACAGGCAATGAATGTGACAATTAAGTAGCAAAATAAAACTAGGACGACTCTGTCGGTCTAACTTTAAGCTCTCTTACCAACGAAACTGTGAAAATCAACTTATACCTAGCTGTATGAATTACTTCCATGCGGTCTGTTCTTGAAACTTGTTTGTACAGCGTTTCTTATATTTTAATATAGCCACCTACCTTTAACTTAAATTCTGCACTTTACAGTCCGTCATCAGTGTAAATAATTTAAAATGGGATTTTAATGAAATTATTGCTCCTTATTTTATTGTTTATACTTGATCATTTAACATAAAATAATCCATAATCCTAATTATTTTTTGTATTTATCAAACAAGAAAATCAAATACATAGATTAATATTTTTAATAACTTACTTCAGGTATAAATTAATTTGGAATGACCGCCTCTTAGTATTTTTGCAACACTGATAAGATTGTTTCTTATTTTGAGAAAACAATAGTTTTAAACCACATTTTACTATGTAAACATAATTATTTTAATATAAATTTTACAATATTTTACGCAATTTATGTTGTTTTAAAACAGATTCCTAATATTGAAAACAACTATTAATAGTAAATAATATTGCTAATGTGTGTAGGGCGACTGCATACGGTCTCCTGTGCATAGCAATCAATTCAAAATCAAGTCAAACGTCACTTACAACCAACGGTAACTAACGTTAAGATGATTTTCGACGTCAATAACCAGATTAGATCCTGTGGCAGTTCAAACTGTGGCTATTGAAACATTGCACTACCATCTGAGTTGTTGTAGTTTCCTCAGAGGGCTGCTGAGCGTCCTCTCTAGAGTGAACCACACCCTTGCTTAACCTTTGTTGATCAGAATTGAGCGTAACTGAGTAATGTGGGTGTACTTAGAAAGTGAACCAATCTTAAGGATATTTTTAATGGAACACTGTCTATACAATTTTACGTTTCGAACTAATAATTGTTAATATATAACTTCGGGTTTATTGAATCCAAGGGCCAAACTGAATCTATACAGCTGTTCAACTTTAGCCCTTGCGCAATAAAAGAACCTCGCCGACTTACAATGTCTGGAGAAATTAAAAAGGTCTTTGAAACAAAAGACAGCAAGCAGTTGCAGCCAAAGTTGAAAACAATAAACAAAATGGAAACAACAATAAAGCTAAGGAGTCGGGAGGGTGCTGGCAATCTCAGCAGTGTTTTTATTACGTCATAAATAGCAGTTTTATAATAAGCACACATGACTATAAGCAGAGTAAATTACAGCAATTCTACTTCGTTATGAACTTGCTTAATGTGAAATATAGGTTTAAAGCTGTGCCTTATAGGACCGTCCTTATTGGTTGGTCTGAGAAACTTAATTAAAAGGAAGAAAACAGAGGTTTCCTCTTATACAGGATGTCAAGGATTAATGTTTCATAGAAATATGTTTGTTAAACCTCTCATTTTAAAACTCTTAATTTAGTCACCCACAGAGGTGGGCACAAAAATGAACAAAACTTGTTTTTTATCAACTGGTTAAGTTTAGCCCTATAATTATTTTTAAATATTCTAATTGATAATTAAAAGGGATTTTTCGTACAATTTAAATGTATTATTTATATTTTAAACTATGTCACTTAAAAACTTGCACTTTTGTAAACATACTATTAAAAGTTCACTGTAAGATTTAATGTATAACCCTTTGTTATTTGGTTATTATTAAGTAAAAGTAAATCAAGACATATTTGAAGAAAATACTCATCGGTACAGTGACTTTAAAAGTAAAAAGTAAAGAATAAATATATTTTTTGTTTTTACATAAATTTGTTAGAACGAATTCTACTTTATCTTAAGAAAGGGTAGCGGAGAATTTATATTTTACCCCATAATTATAGGTTAACTTGATTAATTTACTCTTAAATGTAACCTATTGGTCCTCGGATCATCACAATTTACATCTGACATAAACACTCAGAGAACCAGCTTTGACAACAGCTATTTATCAATAAACGAATTAGTTGCTATTTTACTCTAATCACTAGACTGGAAAATATAACAAACTGAACTGGTGGATAAATGCATAGGCTTTTTAATCGACTAGTTTCAGTCGGCCTATTTTGGTCATAATTATTACTTTACGGGCTTGACATGATCCAAAAAACGGCAGCCTATTTACGGACATGTTACTAGAGACGAACAGACAATGTGCTAGGTGTGGTGTACATGATCCAGAGGACGCACCACCATCACCCGATCAGAAAGAAGGCACGCAGGGTTAATATCGAACTATCAGCAGTGACAATACCCCCACGAGGCCAACCGCAATTGCAAGGGTTCTGGAGTTACCTCCAATAGGGCACCCTCGCACCAGTGGTAACATTATACACATCTGCTTAAAGACCGATCCCTGGCCGGTCAAACAAGTTCAGCTACGATTTTGGAACCCTCTTCATGCACACCGAACCACCCTGGATTCAGCGACAATCCATATCTCCTGAAAGCCGTCCCATATCTTGCAAGGAAAACTGTATACAGCACTCCAAGTAATACTCGTTGTTGGCAAGGTTCCCCAAGCCCTGTTCCAACGAGTAACCGGTAGGTGGCATACCTTAAACCGCATCGCAACCCCTTGGGTACGAGACCGTTACCCACATACGTGGAATAGGGTAGGTCCCCAAGGCACTTAAGTTATCCACATACGTGGAATATTGTAGGTCCCCAAGGCACTTAAGAGAAAGCGTCTCGGGGTGAACGCTAATCATCTCCCTATCAGTCGAAGCACAAAGCTCCGCCAGGACCCAGATGCCATGAGTCACTCTAGGTGCTCGCTGTTAGCAAGTTTTCTCAATCACCGGAGAACGAGTAACCAGCAGACAGTAGCCTACGCACATACTTTACCCCAAATCAATACCTAAGGGCTCCGCCCGTTACCCACATGCTTACTTGGACATGGCATAGGGTAGGCCCCCAACGGTTTTAAGGGTTAGCACTGTGGGGTATAACACTAACCTTGATTTACGGACAGAATATAAGAGAAGAACACAAGTTGTGTTAGGTGCGGCGCAAGTGGTCCCAGGGGGGCTCTTCACCAACACCCACTATTGCATAGACTGTGCAGGGTGTAACATATACATCTAACAGTGACACTGCCCCCACGAGTCCAACCTCAATTGCTAGGGTACTGAAGGCCTAAACCTCCAGCAGGGCTACCAGTATGTGCGCCGTGAAACCGTAGTAACACGTTCACCACTATAAGGCCAAGGCTGGTTCAGGCCCGCCAGAAAAGTCCAGCTACGGCTTCGGAGATATCATTCAGGTCCACCGGATCGCCCCGTGAAATCCCAATGGCTTTCAGATCTCCTGGATACCATACCATTCCCTGCGTACAAGAAGTACAAGAAATTCTATCAAATTTTGTTTACCATTTGGTTTGAAAATATTTGTCTATTGTTCCAACTAAAATAGTAAATTTTAAACTCACGAAATAAGTTGTATTCATCAAAGTATTTTGTACAAAAAATTATTGTAGTATAAGATATTTGATCACAAAGTAAAAGGGAATATGAAAACACACAGCTTCCCAAAGTTTTATCAAAATAATTGCTTACCGTTGTTCATCAATACGTTAACAACTAATTTAAACAGATGCAATATCTATTAACTAGTTGCTAGCAGATCTTAAGATAATATATTAATTCATAATGTAAATGGTTAAATATTATTAGTTAGCAATGTTAATATTTGAACTCTATGCATAACATATAGAACAATACAAAAAATACTGGACATGGTTTTTGACAAGATTTTATTGATGCTGCTACAAAATGAATACAAGTAGCAGCTGATTATTATAAACATTCCTGCATATAATTTTGGTTAGTAATGTGTATGAGAATTAATTAAACTGTGGCAACATATGTTCTCAGAAAACAGAGTTTTACAATTACTAACACGTGTTTATAAATTCTACACTGACAATTAATTAGCAATGAAATATAAGCTCAAAGTAGAGAAATAATAGTGTTAAATCATTAAAAGAATCGTAACAGAGTGTCTGCAGTGATTTGCATAAAGTTACGAGTATGCTCATTTCCCTCAGGTCCTTGATTTAGGGACTTCCCAATCATTGACACTGCATAGTAGATCGACATCCAACCATCCTGTCGTTTACTATTTACATATAGTAATATTCTGTGGTCTCATATCTAAAATTAGGGACTAGTGTCATTTATATGATACTATGCGATGAGAGTCAGCTGAGGCTAACAGCTCTTTCAGGAAATAAAAGTATGTATCTGTAATAAAGGACATATTTTCGATTAACACAAACATTATTCAATACAAGAAGTTATCAAATGTCTTATCCCTTCACCTTGAAGAGTTCTACATTTTTTTAAACTACAATTTATGTTTTGAAACCCGTTTTAAAATTGAATTGAATATTTCCTATTTTTATATGAAATAGTTACTTATTATGTAAAAATTTAAACATATTCATATACACATGTCGAAATTCCTTGTAAAAACCAACCTATCCAAAACTATAACGCTTTATATGAAGCAATAAAACATAAAAAAAAAACTAATTTAACTTACCCAACCATAACTAAAAAATTGATGTATTGTTTGTTGATGCTAAAGTGACTTAATAAATGTAAAAGGAAACACAAATATCACTAAAAATATCGACTGAGACGCATCTGACTGATTGTCGTACAAGTGTGAATGCTATTCCATTTTGCTTTTCAAGTTTAAAGCTTGTTCTTACCAATTTATATAAAACAAAAAACTAACTAAAGCAATCCTAATCTTACTTTTACTAAATATAATATTATATTTCCTACGCACCATTTAATGACATTATTTTAAGAAAAAACTATTCGAAATACTGATATATTAAACAAAACAGACCACAATTAATAATAGGCCACAAATTAACATACAAATACTTGATATGCCATTGATTGTAGAAATCATAAAAGTATATTTTCACACATAAAACAAACGTATACAATGGTTGTCTAATAAAGATTGTATTTAATAAATCAATAAATAAAATGTACCATTTGTAAAGTTGACATTTTTTTGAGTTGAAGATTTTGAGATTATGGATGGAAATCTATGTTTATTATCTACGCTGCAGTAGTTGGATTAGCATACTTAATAATGATATATTATTCATTTTCAAAAGTTACAAATATAATTTTAACAAAACAATAAAAGTATGATAGCATGTGTTCAAAGTAAATGAGCTTTATTGCAATATATTCCAGATGATAAAAGTAAACATGCAAAGTAAGTAAAGTATAAGTGTTTAATATTTAAACAAAATTCCAAAATCGGTCACTTAAATATTGCTATTATGCTCCTCTAAATTAAATTTAATATTTCTCGAAGCATTAAACGAAACATTTACACACTCCATTCACCAAGGCTTCATTACTTATTCCCAAGCAAGTGCTTTATCCGACGATTGACTTCACTTTAAATTGCTGTATTCATACGGCATCTTGTCTCCCAAGTTGAAAGATTCGCCAGTAATTTGTCTTAGCAAGTCTTGAGGAATTACCCTTCCCTTTGGCACGTCCATTCCTTGCCTTCGTCACCCTCAGACCTTGCCGCTAATCTTAACCTTAATTATCGCGCACCCCACCCTCCTGCCCCTTCCTCATCCCCTTTCACTCAGGCCCTGGTCTAATCCCTTACAGGGTCCTGTAATTTCATGAATGTTTACTATGGAATGCAAGAACAGCTGTTTTGTTTCATTAATACACGTTTATGTGTTTGCTATGATTTAGTTTCGATTATTGACTAACTTTGAATGTAATACAAGCATAACATAAGGGATCTTGTAATCATAGGAACATATTATATGTATAGGTACAATAATAATTATTAATGCTGAAAACAATCGAATGATATATATGTCATTTAATATTTGTAACAAATAATAGCCAAAAAGAGGCTGCATTTTAAGTCAATTTTAAAAATTTTAGTCTTTTAAATTACCAAAACCTTCAACAACTACCGTGCAACTAATGTTTGTTATTTGTATATAACTATAATTAAATTAAAATTAGAAAATATAACCTACTTCTTCTTCTTCGACAAATCTATTTTGATATCATTTTCAATGTTCCTCAAAGGTGTGTAATAATATCCTAAAATGTTTCTATACGAATACAAGTGCAGCCTGTATGTCTGTCAGTAGAAGCACTCACTTAAATTGCTATTTAGGCGATAAAACGTATGTTCCAACATCATTGTGTATAACTGTCCACATTAAGTGTGGAAACATTTAAATTTTGCCACGGTACAATGTAATGAAGAGGAATCTAGACGGCCGTGGTATTGAGTTTCCTTGATACTTCAATGGCTACTAGATTAGACATGCAGATTGCCTTCACCCTGCATTAACATAACGTATACTTTAACGCATCGTCTAAGTAACCAAAACAATTTAAATGTGTTTGGATCTAAATCAATCAAAATTATTATTTGTTTTACTATTTACTCTAAGGAAGAACCAAATTAAATCTATGTAAAAGGGAAGTATCAATTTTGTTGGTCGGCAACAAACAACTAAGCGGACAATCAGTGCACAAGTATTTAATTTAATTTTAACATAATTTATAATAGTTCCGGGATGAGATAAGGTTTATGAAAACATTCTAATTGTCTACAATATTGTAACTGGTATTATACGATATTAACATGGTGTTCACAGTTCAATTTGATTATCTTAAAATTATGTAATTACTGTAGTTAATTAGCTAACAAAAACCGTATTTGTTGATTTTAACAAGTTTTTTTTTCTAAACAATGTTTGATTAGCATTAAGAGCATTTTCATCGGTTCATAACGTTTCCATACAAAAGTATCTTCGCTCAGTTATGGAGTTATTAAAATGTTTATCAAGGTAACTTATAAACAATAAACAGGGATAAATTATAAACTTATAAACTTATAACAAACTTATAATCCTTGTTAGTCGTATCAAAAAAACGCCAACAACAAAAAAGTCTTAAAATATTTGTAAAATACAAAATAATCGTAAAATATAGGGTGTTCCATAAGAAATTCAAAAGTTGTCGGCCATATTGTTAAATGGTGACAAATAGTTTAACGACATATTGTTTAATTTCTGGAAAAAAAACAAGGAAAGGTTCACCATTTAAAGTTTACTGTCAGATTTATAGTTAACAAGATACCAATGGTGGCCCATTTAAAAAAGACACCCTGTATATTAAATACATAGCGTAAACTAATCATAAAAATAAACGTAATAATAAAACTAATATTTTCCAGGCTCGCATTTTTAAGTTGTTAAACCTGAATACGATTTTGTGGTTTCACTTAGAATGTTTATTTTTTTACCCAAACCGTACCAACAACGCTTTGAAACAAAGAAGGTATTTCTACTTACAGTGTTGCAAAGCAGATAAATTTCAATATTTCAACTTTAATAAACTCTCGAGTGAATTTAGCGGAATCCAGTGCAAAGCGCACACATGTCAATTCATGAATAATGCAGTTGAACCTTGGATTTATTTGGACATTTGAGTCACCCTGACTGCTTGAAATATATTATTCCTCATATTTATTCTTTGTGACAACGCACGTTGAACGAGTGCATATTTCATCACTAGAAGGGAGGTGTGCGGTTATTAAACTGTCTGAAATATTACTTATTGACGTTGGTTTAAACTTATTTTTGAAACGCAATACTCTGGAGTTTCCCTTAAGGTTTAGGATTGATTGCAAAATACCGCATGTGCTAGATAGACAAAGAAGTACAAAAGGCAAATCAGTAAATTTGTTAACTGTAAAATCGTGTAACTTAATTCATTTTATTCTTCTCTAGTATAGTCCTAAGCTTATTTTTATTTTGTAGTGAGGCAATTGTTTTTTTTAATTTCATCTGCTCTTGTCTATCCAGCATGTTTATACCTCTAAAATAAAACAAAAATGCAAATGTGATGCTTTTAAAATACTCTTAACATTCCCGTAAAATGCAATAACACAGCTCAATTTCACACAAGTTCAACAAAATCATAATAAACATGAATCTAATAATTAAAAATACGGTTGTTAACCAAATATGTACAAATGAGAATTATGCTTATAATATTTTTGGATTGGTTTCTTCCTTAATATATTGTAATTATTATTCATTATTGAGATTCCTACTTCCTGGACCATTATTGTAATAACGAGCTCAACACTATTAGGTACATCGTTGCAAAAAACGGATACCACCACAACATGGTAGACAGAATTATACGCAAACAAACTAAGACCAAACACACCTAACATGATAAAAAATATGTCTCCATGGAATGTAGCAGGAATTTTCAATTCGCTTTAGATCAGATTCTAAACAAACACCAATATTCTATAGCGAACAAAAATGTCAACAACTTGGGATCTATTTTGCGTAAATCGCACAAGACCGATGATGACACCTATAAAAGCAGCGGTGTGTATAAACTTAATTGTGGCGAATGTGATATGTTTTACATTGGTCAAACGGGAAGAACGTTCAAAGATAGGTACAGAGAACATTTACCTAAACGTACTCTTAACCAAACGTCCACGTACGCTGAACATTTGATTGACTCAAATCATTTGACCAATGGTATAAACAAAGACATGGAGATCCTAGGGAAATGAGCCAAAGGTAAACAAATGGACACACTGGAACAGTTCCACATTTACAAAGCCTTAAAAACACAACCACAAGACATACTTAATGATCAGATACAGTTTAAATCCAACGCTATATTCGACATTATATTAGATTTAAATACACCGGCAAGTTATGCAACCAACCCTACAGTGCAATGACGGGCTATCTGTTCCTTTCCAGTTCAGTTCGCGTTCGAGATTACCCGCAAGTACTTGTGTGGAAAGCTATGTCCCATTTTAATTATTTAACGACCCTTTAATGGTGAATATTACGTGTGTGTACTTTATGTGTTGTGTAGTGATTTGTGTAATGTGTTCATCGTTTTAAATATTCGTCTTCGACAATGACAGAGTTGTGTCGAAACTAGTCAGACCCAGCAGCAGTAGAGGGGAAATCAACAGGACCATTTGAAGGTTGGTAAATTATTTAAAAAATTTTATTTATATTTTAATTATAATATTTTCTCGAAGTTACTTTTGTGATTTTATTTATAATCTAAACTAATGTTATTATATTTATTTTACTGAAGTCGCTGTCTTCTGCACTTGGTAATTTTTCTTAGTAAATTAATTGTAACAGCAAAACTTCAAGGGGAATTTATTTAAATTGAAAACTACCTAAAATTGGTGATGAAAACCACCCAGGGTTTTCTCCTATAAAAAAAAAATACCTAAAAGCTTTACTAACATGACCAAACATATAAATTGTTTTAAAACGATTAAAAATCAAAAGAAGGATCTATGAAATCGTTGAAACGTCGTTGAAAACAAAAACAGACTCGTTAGCCCTTGACATTTTCGCATGAACCGTTTTCGACTTCAATTATTAGTCTTTACAGCTAAGTAGGCCTATTTTGTGTAAAAGCAACAGATTTTCGCTGCAAACCTTTAGACCGGGCAGTGATAGTAATGGTAACTATACCGTTGGTATAACCAAACCTATCTTAGTTTTTTTTAGGTTTTAATACGTACAATTCAATTTCTTAAATACTATTTATAATCCTTATTTTAAGCACAAAGAGCTAAAACTGACAATCCTTAGATATCAGTTCAAATGTTGTTAAACGAAACTGTTATACTAGATCAAGTTATAGTAAATTCAAAATATTTAATATAAAAACCTCAGATTTTTTTAATTAATGGGTGTTTCTTGAATGTTGTTTGATTGCACAAAAAACAAACTATATTTAATTGATGTAAAAAGCTTACAAAACATAAACTAAAACTTAAACTACATTTATCTAATAATTAACTTTTTTGACTAATTGTTATTTTCCATTGCCCATTTCAATAATGCTTTGAAATGGGTTGTCATGTAATTTCAAATTTAACTCACAAAACATTGCTGCTTCTCCATCAGCTACTTTAACTGAAACCCGGACATATTGAACTCTCCTACGTCCAGAGTCAAGTTTACTTATTAGATATGAGACCGCAGAACATTACTATATGTAAATAGTAAAGGACAGTACGGTCGGATGTCAATCTACTATCGCAGTGTCAATGATTGGGAAGTCCCTAAAGCAAGGACCTGAGGGAAATGCAACAGACTCGTTACCCTATGCAAATCACTGCAGACACTCTGTTACCATTCTCTTAATAATAACACTACTCATCAACCTGGAGTTTATATTTTAATGCAAAGATCCAGTTTTCTCAGTACGATTTATACTGCCGATTTACAGTATATACTTTTGTTTTTCTTTTCTTCGCTACAGGATTAAATTTAATTAAAAATAATTAGTTGGTTTATATTAACTGTGTTCAAACAAAGTAGGTAACATCTTGAACTAAACACAATGTTAATTGAATTTGTGGATATCGTTAGTTTTGAAAAGTTAAGTATTACTACTATTTTTTAATAAAATTATAAATAGCCGATTTACTTATTAAATTATTTACTTATTCTGTTTAGGAAACTCACTTTCTCTGTGGTACTAATATAACCGGTTTTATTAAAATCGTAACACAGTTTATTAAAGGGTCGCCTAAAGAGATTACAGTTATTTAGTCTCCATCTCTAAACTTGGACTACGCCTGCTAGATTTGTTTTATCTATTTTTAAACGTAACCTTCAACAGTATACATGCGAAGGGCAAACACATTTCTGTCTCTTCGTTTAGCGGAACAA
Organism: Philaenus spumarius; assembly: GCA_018207615.1. NCBI lineage: Eukaryota > Metazoa > Arthropoda > Insecta > Hemiptera > Aphrophoridae > Philaenus > Philaenus spumarius. The sequence continues at coordinate 53,164 of JAGFPH010000215.1, read as the reverse complement.
TCGTTAATGCATTTAATTTAACACAATACAAAAGGTTTTACTTCGGTTAAAGATTCTGTCATTTTTAAATTAGGCCTACACTTTGAAAATCAGACACCCATTTTAGTTAAAAAGAATTTGCATGTTACAAAATGTTAGAAACAATGCGAATTGGCCTGAATTAAAGGTTTTATAATGACAAATTCTTAGCACTAAAAATTATGATTAGTGTTTTTTTTTATTATGACTTTGACAAAGATTTTAGAAAAAGAATAAGGATAAAGTACTAAAATATTAATAGAGTACGCACTTTTTAGGTGACTTCCTAACCTCAAAATATATATTTTATCAGCTTTCCTATGTAATCCTTGTGTTCGTTTCCTTTTATATTTTAATGCGATAACGAAATTGACATGGAGTGTTGATGCTGTGATAACTTTAATTTTAAATTATGAAAATGAAAAATGTTTGTGGAACATTTACACTAATGCCTACAAAACCGCGATGCAAGGCAAAAATCTTTAGAACAAATTACAAATATTTTGCAGTCTGTAATATTGGGGTTGGCAGTTTTTTTTACAACAGGCTAAAGAGAATTTGATTGTTTTCCTTATTGCAAAAGTATATTAAAATTTTCTTTCGAGATTTGTTTTTGAAATCTTAAAAACCATTATAATATGAATCATTATCTTCCAACTGTAATTCTTTAATAATAGTTAATAAATAATTATAATACAATAATAAACTGAAAAATAACCCCAAAAATGTATCTAGTTAATAACCCAGCTGATCAAAGAAATTGGACATGTATAATATATTTTCTTTGACAAAACTTTGTTAAATATTTGATCAAAGATCTTTGATAAAAGTTTGACCAAATATTTTACAAAAACTTAGTGTAATATGCCGATTATGTCTCCTAGACGTGGTTATCATGGAAGTTTATTTTTAGCTCTTTTTATTTGAAACTAGCTAAAACTCTAATCTTAAAACAAGTAAATACCCTTAAAAAATGCGTAATTTAGATAGTTTAAATATTGTTTGAATTAGGAAACAAATATGTTTTGTTGTTATCGAATTGCTTTTAATGAACATAAAGACACCTTGAATGTAGTCCGAACACCTTGTTTTTGGAAATAAACGAAAATTTAACGAAACCAGACAGTGAGTACGTCCTGCCTATTGACTAAGGGGAAGAGTCTATATTAGACCTTATAATGGCAACGCAAACACCTCCTACCTAACCTAAGCCTGAATTAAAAGTCTTTAGGTAAAATCTCATTAGTCCGACTTGGCTTTTACTCATCACTGGACCAGTATTCTTCCAGCAAATCAAATTGTTAACCACGGCGACGGCCGCCCGTCCATTAGACTCCTGTTAATTCTGTTATCCTCCTTGCTCTCCATTTAACCAGATTGCAGTGACTTTTATTCACTTCGCTCTCATCTATCGACCTTTCTAACTCTATTTACTTACAAAGTTTAATGACACTCTATTTTTTACTTGGACTTTGGCAAGAGTGAAGAACGTGGTTTTAGAATTCAGAACAATAGCTCTAAACGCATAAAAACAACGAACTTTTAAAATTTAATATTGCACAACAAATACCGTAAAACCTTGTGCAAACAAGACAAACTTATACTTTGCTTAGCGCCTTACTCTCTACTTTATCCCATTGTTAGAATAAAGAAACATATTTCGATTGAACAACATATTACTCTCACCTTTCAGTCACAAACTTGAAAAATATCTAAAAACTAACTGATATATTTTTTCAACAGATGAAGTTTGCAGTTTCCCGTAAAAAGTTGTAACAAATTTATAAGTTGTCTACTTTAAACAAAATTAATATCATCCGTTGTTCTGTTTGATAATAACATTTTAATAGAACCAACCAAATCTAAAAACAAAGAGGTTTAAGTTTTGAGTGTAACAACCAATAAAATTTGGAAATTTAATATATACTTTTTTGTTTGATTGTGTAGATTGAATTTATGAAAATTTAACACACAAATCAATATAATTAAGAATAAAAATTATGTTTTTAAAATAATTGAAATATTGAGTCAATTTATAACATGTGTAATTGTAAACGATGTCTTGCCCTTATAGATTAAATTTATATTACTAATTTCAGAAAAAGATTAAAACAATAATGATTTAAAAAATATATATAGATCCAGAGTTACATTTGTAATACTAGGTAGTAGTAAAACTATGCAATATTCTCTTATATGTTTAATTTTACAAGATGTAGCTTTCAGAAAACGTAAGTTTCTATTCAGGGTGGGTGGTGTATTGGTATTAAAAACTTAAATATGGACCAATAACTAGATAGTGAAGTAATAACCATGTCTTTTTCAAATCAGGAATATACATAAATACATTTTGTGTGTGGCTTTAGCAACTTGAATGCCCTAGCCGACCATAGAAAATATCACACTCTCTATCCTGATCGCAAGACCCCGACTTCACAGGTGTTTACAAGACTTCACCAACGTTTGTCAGAAACTGGATCATTGAAAAAATTAATAATTGTAATCATTATGTAATTCATAGAATGGAATATTCGAGGTGATTTGTGTATTTGATCCTATATATTGTACTGTATTTATACAATACAGCACATCGTGTTTTTTCGTGTTCAGGGTGTAAGAACTCTTTATAAAGCGTGACAAACGGAAATTTGCATTACATTATTTGAAAGCTTATTCACCAGGGAAGTTTGCAATGACATTTCACACCTTTTTTTAAGTATACTGTAAAAGAGATTTAAACCTTTGTATCTACCAGTATCCACTTATTTATTGTATAATGATGACACATTGTAAATTTTGGCGTACAAATTATAATTAAGTAATTCTTGTTAGAAATTGTATGCAGATTCTAAAAAAAAATTGTATTAAACCCAACATAACAAGCATTATAATCACGAAATTTCAGTTTTACTGGCACAAGTACAAAATACTTTAAAAAAATCTTAAAATATTAAATTATGCACTGTAATGTCAGTAGTAAAAAGTATAAAACAGAGTTGCACAAGTTTCGAGCATCAACAGACCTCATTATAAAATAAATTGATTAAAGAACGTAGAATGGAAAGTTATATTTCGTTTTTATTCAGGTCAAATATTTTAAAAACTCATGAGTGATTAAACTTATACAATTCATCATAGCAATTACCACTGACATGTTGCTGCTGATAAACCAACTCTTATCAGTAAATCTCAGCAAAGTTCTTGCTTGTAGACACTTTCCAGTGCAGTTCATTATGTTGAACAGGTCATCCCTTATCGCTGTTGACCACACGTTATTAATAGCCAAAGTATACTGATTAACCCGTCAGGGGGTTAGGACAAGACGTGGCCGGACAAAAATTCCACAGTGACGGTGGAGCAAAGACGGACGAAGCAGATAGGGCACGTCTAATTGACCTCGTGTACGTGGTACGTGATTAATGGGGCTCAAACAATCCCTAAATACGTGTCCGACCCTAAACAACCACTCTGGTCATCCATCATAGCCTCGCTTTGTTTAGCAAACTTTGATCTGATCATCTCTTTATTTCTTACTTGCGTTTGCAACTTCTAACAGATTTGTGTTTTATTTTTCGGACTGTTTACTAAAAAATATTGATTAAAAAAGTTAAGTACTTTTATGGGGTCATTTAAACATGTGTTAAAAATCACTTTTATTCTGAATTGAAAACAAAATAGGTGAGGGTGATCTGATTAAGTGGGAGGAAGTGGTTTGTTTAATGTTTGATCATGTAGTGAAGAAGGTAGTGTTTTTGAACTGATTCTAGGTGCTGAGCATAATATAAGGTAAGGTTCAGTTATGGATTATTAAGTTAAGTCACAGATTGGACATGATATTAAGGTTAATAACCGCTTTAAGATTTTAAGTAAAGGTTAGGGTATTTAATATTGATTAAAAATAACCCAATGAATGGAATTCTAAGTCGTTATTTATGTCAGGTAGTTTAGGTTTTGTTAACTTACGTCATGTAAACTTTTTAAACAAAGATTCCCTTTTCCCAGTAATCCAACTTTTCTGAAACACAAAATTTGATTTCTAACCATGTGATTAAATTTGTTTCTAATGAAACGGTATTGTTTTAAACTGAAAAATATTTTTTTCTTTTAGCTCCTTGGACTTAGCGAAACATAACTCATCAATCTACTTTTTCCGCAGATTGAAATAAAAAAAAAAATCATCAATAGAGTTAAGTAATTAATTATGTATTAAAAATTATAATTAGCCTAAGAAAATGAAATAAAAGTATCACCGGGTGACATAAAGAGACAAAGAAATAAAAATGATCCGCGTTTTTACTTGCCAAGCAAAAATTTTGAAACTAATTTTTAAATGCGATTATAAAACAGGTAAGTGGTGATGATTTGTACCATTTACGTTATTTGTCTATTTTGGGTAACAGTTAGAAAAGAATATCCTAGAACTGTGTTTCAACTTGTTCTCTAGAACCTAAGTGCAAATACATTTATCATGTAAAGTATTTCACTTTACAATCCTCTTCTATTATCATTGAACTAATACCACAGTTGATTTACATGAAACTTTTGATGATGCGTACGTAGTTTAGAATAAAGTGTGAAATTTATTATTACGCTTTATGGAACAAGCGTATAAATTGTTATAAATTAACAATATAGTTAAAAATAACATCTAGAGCAAATAATGTGTGCGAAATAATATCTGAAAACTGTGATATGGTGTACGGAAAGTTTACGTTGTTTTCTTATAAGTCATTTTCCCTCTTAACGTTGCACATGTTTAAATTTGTTTATTATTCAGATTATTTTACCTGAGCATATCTGTATGACGAATTTTCACTCGTGGCAACCTACGTGATTTGTCCTTCCAACATTATTTACTTTCCTCAGCAGAAGATGTACACAGCAGCTATTGTTTGTTTACTTGTACATAACAGCTAAAGCACAGAAAACATCTATTTCGTAATAAAGTGTTCACGTAAAGTATTCAGGGCAAAGTACAGGAAGAGTAACCCTTTCGCAGTATGACGTCATCTCTACTTCATCAATCACTCCGTGGCGGAAACATTTACTGTTATTAACAAGTAGCATTACGCTCGTCGCTAAATACTCAAACTGGCTGCATTAGGATTAACTCAATGGTGATCCATCTTGCTGACTTTGACTTGTATTTATTTTTAGGAATCTGAAAAACGCACAACACAAATACACGCGTACATAAATACTGAGTGATCTTTTGGTGCTTGGACAATTTTTAGGAGCATATAATTTTTAAATGGGAATATTTAAAACTAATTTAAAATAAAGTGTATATGTTATAAACTGAATTTAACAACGAATACACCAAAAGAATAACAAGAGAACGAGTTATTCATAACACAAAATAATTCACCCACAAAAGGACATAACGAGTTGAAAAAACGTCAGTCAAACAAAACTTAGCAGATTCCGGCATGAAGAACTGTTATTGCTTTCAGTAAATTAAATTTGACTATCCTACTGATTATGTGAAACAATAAAGTGGATCCATTACATTATTACTAAAATCTTTTTTTTATGTTTTGCATTGTAACTACCAAAGAAATGATACTAGCTTTCAGTTTACTACTACACTATTTAAGTGAAATGTGATACTTTGTATGAACAGGAATACAACTTGAAAACAACTGTGTTACGAGCATCACAGCTAGAGTGTTCATTAGACTAAAACATATTCTATGATAAATCGAATCAAATATTTTTAATAAGCCATTTCCTCACAAACATAACACAAAAAGATAAACAAAAACAACTAAGAGAACTGAAAATCATACGTAAAATACAAAGTTAAATTATTTCTGGTAACAAAATATCTGCTGAGGAGGGATTAACAAAATTAAAAACACATTTTTAGTTTTAAATTTAAACTTGTCCGTTTGCTGGGCTCAACTGTGGGGTTTCAGACGAACAAAATTAAATTTATTTCCACCTACATATGAGTGGAATTTTGGTGGTAAAAAATAAAAAGGATAGCAGTAAAGCAAGGTATATATAGTGAGAGAACACGAGAAAGGCACCACATAGGCTAGCTTTCTTCACGTTCTTATTTTAAACACACAGTTTTTTTGGCGGGGGGGATTTAAATTACAATAATAATTTGATTAAAGATGTATTCTATTTCAATTTGTCAATCACGTTTTCAAAGGAACTTAAATATTTAAAATGATTGAATTAGCTCATTTCATTCTGAGAAATATAAATATAGTGTAGTATTATTATTACAACTATAGTTTTAGGCTTGCGATTGAAATATCATAAGGAACTTCTCAAAGTAGTAGTATTGAAACTAGGCAAATCCAATTGATCTGAAGTCTCTCCCTTAAACTCTCTGAAGTGTTCTCTAATCCAAGTTTAAACTAACGATCAATATACCTACTTAGATTAATTAAAATCGACTCATTAGATTCCTGAGAAAGTGGATCGAAAATAAACTATCCATAAAGTGTGGTTGAAATTAGTTTTTAATTAGTTTTATCTAGAAAAGAAATATTAAAAGATAAATACGTTAACATCCCTAACAGTACGTAGTGTCTACCTTGTGTAATCAGCTGATTTCCCTTTCCAAAAGTACCGCAAACAATTTGAAATATTAGAAACAACTGTAAGGAGGCGGGTGGTTCAGATTGTTGCTGTTAATTGTAAGGCCGCCACCGATTTATTTTACATCAGGGAAAAGTGTGTGTGAGGGAGAAGGAAAGCTTCTGAATCGTGCCACTAACAAAGACAAACAATGTCGCAAAATTAAAGTTTCTCAGATGAAAATTGTTCCCTCCTTCCCTCCAGACCACCCTCCTTTTATGGGGATTGAACTGTAGCTTTTCTCCAACGTGGATTTTAGCTTTTAGAGCGCAAAGTTTTGCACCGCGGAAAGTATATACTGGGTACGTGGTAAGGGATCTTAATTTGGATTATGTTGATAACGTACTCATCTTGGATACCTGAACGCGTTGCAAGAAGCACTCTGCTCCTCGTTACCGATTACTTGCGAAAGGATTTTAGGATTTAAACTTTCAGGCAACATCAACACCGTCATGGATAATGTGGAAAGCTTTGGTTTAAAAATAGAGACATTTTAGCGTATATTTCCTCAAATAACCTGTTAGAAAATATATTTTTAAATGTACTTATTTTATGGACAACCTAATAGATTAGTGGAGTAAACTTGGAAAAAGATAAACAATATGGAGATTGTTAATCATCAAAATGATTGCGAACGTATTACTTTAAAGAGTAATAAACTTAATAAAGTGCTTGATTTCGGATTGTCTGTTATCATAACTTTCAGTTTGTCAATAAATAATATATATACCCGAATGACTTGGATCCAAATAAGTACTTTTAATATTATCTGTATTTTGTATTTAGTAATACATTAGTAGTCAATAATAAGACGAGGGACTAAAACATCGGTCCAATAAACTGCGGTATACATAGACTGAAACATCGATCCAGTAAACTATACTGAGATTGAAACATCGAACCAGTAAACTATACTGAGACTTAATCATCGGTCCAGTAAACTATACTGAGACTTAAACATTGGTCCAGTACACTATACTGAGACTGAAACTTCAGTAAAGTAAACTATACTGAGACTGAAACATCGGTTAAGTAAAAATTATACTGAGACTGAAATATTTAATGTTAAATATAATTTAACTTTATATGCTTAAAATAAAATTTGTATGGACGTTACTTCCATATATTTAATTTTATTTAATAAACAATTTTGTATCCTCATTTTAAATGTATTAAGTGATCCTGAAACATTTTAACCTTTAGTAAGGTTATTTTGCATTAATTTAGAGTTTTTGTTTAGTTCTAAGGCAAACAATATTTTAATTCGTTTTGTACAGTTTTTTTGTTTAGCAATATTTTAATTGTTTTTAAACACCAGTCATACTTGAAAATGTTATGCAATTACAGCTTTTGATTTCCAAACCTTGAACCCCGGTTTAGTTATACTTTACACTTCTTTGGATTATAATAAAAATAGGATATTATTAATTTATCCTTAATTTATTTACAAACTCTCTTGTCTTCCATGACAACAATTATCACGAAAGTAAAACCGACTGCGTTTTTAGAACTATCAACTTTATTCACGAAAGCTAAATGACAAAGTTGACAGATCTATTAGACCTAATTATAATGGTCGAAAGTGTTGCCGGATCTAATAAGAATAATATTGAAAGCCAAGTGAAATTTTTCAAGATTTAATACAATTTTATCTTTTTCATTGCCTTTTTTCGGACAGAGTGTCTTTAATTATTAAGTGGGTTTTGCGTGTCGGCTATATATTCTCCGAAAATACGGTTATTTTATGTTTTTAGCAACGGATAATGTAGTTTAAATATAATGTTGTCATACTTATTCTGATAGTGGTCAAACGTGTTACAGCCGTTAAAGCGTAGGTAGTATAAACCAATACACGGTATGCCTTACATAAAATTTAAAGTAAATTAGTTAGCTTCCTATTATTTACATATCAATAAATAATTTTACAAAACTCGTTTCTGTGTAATCTAGTTATTTATTGTGCTATAAAATGTTTTTAGCAACTATTCGATCCCCCAATCATCTAACATTATATTTATTATTTTTCTATATTCTTATTTAATTATCCTACATAATCGTGTCCACTGAAATTAGGCTTAGTGTAGACCTCCTCCCACCACTAAGGGCAGCGACGTTGAAAACCTTCCCTTCCGACAGACAATCGACTATGCAAATTCTTTCGATAAAATAAGCCATGGCGATATGCAAATTACATTACTGTGATTCTAGTACCATAATCGAGTTCTTAGATTCTTTAGTTTTCCAATTAAAGACCCCATCTGTGGCAGAGTTTTTCAAAACAATTCTATTAAGAGAGAGAGATGGAAAAGGGGAAAAGAATGCACTGATAATTGTTTGAAATTCCATTGCTTTAAAAGGGGTCATATTTAACAATCGTCTTTATTTAAACAACAAACGAAGTTCATTAATTTCAAAGTTTACCTTGTTTTTGTTTCAGATCTTGGAAAGTATAAACTGTTACTTTGTGTAAAACAATCACCTGTTAAAGCAGTTTACAAAATGAATTTTAAGTCGTACACTTGTTATGGAAAAGTTAAATTTTGGGAGAATTACGAACAGTCATTTCAATATAAGTTTTGTAATAAAATACTTGTTGGGTTTTGATACGCATATACCAATGTAATAAATTATATTTTTTTGTTATTAATTTCTTAAATTCGTTTCGTAATATCCACTTTTTATTTCTTGTCTTGCTTTCCGTTCTCTTGCTTAGTGTATTATGTCATTATCCAGCTTCTCGGGTCCTGCATATAAGTGTGTATCTTTTATTCTGTAATCTGTATTTTTTTCTACTTTTAGGTATCCTTTATTGTATTTTGTCTTACTTGACTTCTTGCTAGTTTCTGTATTGTAATTAATAGATTTTTCGTTTATGTGGGCCAACAAATTTCTTTGTATTTCCTCTTTATTGTTTTTTCAAGTGACGAAAAAGTACGTTATTTTAGAAATAGTATTAAACATCATAATATAGAATATCTTTCAAAACTAATGCTACACTTTTATGTGAACTGAAACAAAGAATGGGAAAATTGAATACAAACAGTTAGTACGGAAACATTTTGTGGAGAAAATAGCTGTATTTTATTTACTTTTTAGGTACTTTGAAATAATTATAATCACATATATTATTTCTCAAGACCATTTTTTTGTCGGTACGCCATAACTTCCTTAATACATCATCAAATTACATGAATGAGGCATAATTTTAAAGCTTTCCTTAACCGCTACACCGGAAAAATATACAAAATACAATTATACGAAAAAGAAAGAAATAAAGAATCCGAAAGTAACAGTGATGTAAGATCAAGTAAGTTGTAGGGATATTTTCCTGGCGTTGGCAACACTGATGATAACAATACATATTTTATCTGGAGAGCTGCCGTTACGCCACTACATTGCTATTTTTAATTAATTGTAAGTTGTTTAAGTAGGCTAAGTTAGAATGCGAATGCTTCGACCGGGTCAGCTAGTTATTAATTGTTATTAAATTTAAAAAATCGGAATTTCAAACTATAGCTTCTGATTCATTACCCATCCAAATTAATATCTCCAACAATTTGTACAAGACATAATAGAACTAGATTTACTATATCTTTTCAATCGGATTTTAACTCTTATTTAAAACAGCTGTCCACGAATTGGCCAGATTGTGTTACCGAACTTGGAGTCTACAAAACTAATAACTCATAGATGAAAGCAACGTATAACACAGATTCCAACACAGAATAGGACTAATTCATACCGTATTAAAACGCTAATATCACACTTACAGTGCTACAATAGCATCCTAAACATTAGTCAGAGGAATGGTCATTAAATATACAGTTTAGAATTATTATTATTTTAATTTTGTATTTAACTCTCTAAGCGGCAGAAGGCACTATAATGTCGTCTCAGCAGGCGGAGTAGGCACAACGGTAAGGTTTGATTGATTTGATTATTTCACCCTCTAAAAATTATCTAATCGCAATAAAACTAATAACATTGTAAAGGAAATGTTTCAAACTGTAATTTTTGTATTTACCATTTCTTTCTAAAACGTAATTTACATATGTAATCATCGTTTTAAAATATTAGTTTTATGAAAAGCCAACGCCGTGCGAATAAATTACAAGGAAAGACTCAACTTTGTAATTTCTTTGAAGATCTCTACCGCTCGACCGGGATATTTTTTACAATAATATAGATATACCTTTGGATTCGTCAAGATTTTTATTTTCTAAAACTGCCATCCAATCAAAAGTCACTTGTACAGTCCAAAGATATGGAATTGTCTGTAAACCTTTGCAATTGGACAGATTTCAACCAATAAAACAGGACATTTTGCTTTCGAGTATCCCTTCGAATTCGAATTATTTGAATTGACTTGTTTGTATATATCTATTTATAGACCAAAGTTCAATCTTTTGTTTGGTGTAAAGCAAACCATATTTAAGGTGCTGAAAAATACTGACAAATGGGAAATTCAAGACTGGACTCTCGAAGTGGCACTTAAAACGGGGTTTCACACAGAACGTCGTATTTGATGCGTCCGTAAGAATGAGAAGTTTAATTCGTTTTATCTAATTTTGTGATTTAATTAAAACTAAGTCGAATAATTTTATGAAATAATAATTTACAAGTATACAGTTCAATTCTTTTATTTATTCTCTACACCTTCTTATAATAATATTTCATTTTTGGGCAACGGATATATTCCTAAATTACTGTTCAAACTAGGCCTAGTTTTGTTAGCAGTCTTGTAGTTGGAACATAAAAACTGGTGTTTTCAAAAAATTAACTGGGTGTGCTTAAGACCACACGTTGGAAGTGATAACTTCTATGACTACGGGGATTTTTAACTAGGTAAATGTGTACAATTATAAGGATTATAAAACTGTAGGCCTATTTGTTCAAATTGTTTATTTATATTCGTTATTATATATTTAAAGAAAGGTAAAAATATTATCTTTTAGTTACCTTTTATTTCATATTGATAGATCAAATGATTTAGAAGTTGTTAATATTACAGTAAAGAAATTAATAATCAAATATGTTATACAAAGATGTACGAATGTTTGCGAAGTTAAACAGTAGGTATCCTTCTTTAAATTTGTATAAACGAATATATTGATGATCAAAGGTTAGTTTTATATACAGTTTATAACCCCAAAGCAAATCTTATAACGTGTAGAAGCCCATATAACTTATAGTTATAGAAGCCTACATTAGTTGTATAACTAATATATAAGAAAATTAACATCACAAGAAATTTTAATGGTTGAAGTTGTAAACATAACCGCAAAATATAATCTACGCTGGGTTTTGTTTAAGAATTACAGATGATGGGCGAAATCAGCTGTTATATTATATTAACTAATTCTTATGTGTTAATTTGATTGCTATGCTAATAAATGTAAATAATGTATTAATAATATTCCCTCTCCACGATCTGACTTGTGTCTAAACAAAAGCGTGACGCGAGATCTCGCGAGAAATCTGGCGTGATGCGAGATCTCGCGGGAAATCTGGCGTGATGCAAGATCTCGCGAGAAATCTGGCGTGACGCGAGATTTCGAAAACATAGCCAAGTCGAAAGTGCCCAACGGGCCAATAGAAGTTATCACTTCAATAAGAAATTCGAAATTGATAAATATTTTTATACAGTTCTATTTAGAACTAAATTACGAAACGTTTTTACATTTATAAAAAACATTTTAATTAAAAATATTTACTAATTTTTATGTAGACCTAAAGTTAAATTTTTTTCCTTTACTGACAGTTTTTTTCTTCCTGGACTAATAACTTTAATAATTTTTCATAAATCCATTTTTTAATTGTATATATGAATTCCTTGAACCTTTTTCTATAAAAAATGTATAGAACACTTTTGGATTGGGATACAATTACTATATTTTACGATTTTTTAAAATATGCGTGCAAACGCCGAAAATCCAAAATAATAACATTGCCGCTTAGGGGGTTAATTACAAACCAAAATTAATATTTAACTAATAATTTGTATAATAAACTGTTTATTGAGTTGCATTAAAAGTGTAGTTTTGTCTGTTTACAGAGATACCTGTCATCTTAATAACTTGTAGCATTACTTTACACTAGAGCCACTCTTTCTTACTCGACAACCCTATCTGTACAGAACCTTCCTCTTTCTAAACGTCACCAAACAAAATAATAACATTTGGTTGATAAAACTTCCTTCCCCGACAGATAGACACATACATGAATAGCGTTTGTAAATCTGGTCGGTTGCACAAAATGTCGACCCTGAAAGATAGATGTTGATTGTAAGGGTTGAAAGGGGGGGAAAGAAAAAGACGGGATGTAGATTGAAGCTATAAATCGAATGTTGTTTTGTTTGTGCTACGCAAAGGTGATGTATGGGAAAGGAGTGAAACACTTAGTGCGTGCAAACACAATTCTCTACGTGAGATATCTTATTCTTGTAATCTTAAATAAGATTAGATATACTTAAATTAGGTATTATAAGTGATAATGGAAAGTAATAAATTGCCTGGTTTAAACTCAATTATAACACACAGAAAGCCTTTGTATATTACCTTTGTGTTTACAATGCTTGTTTCAGTAAAATATTTTGGAATTCTTATTACAAATTTATTTACCAATGATTGTAAACTAATTCCAGTAGTAAATTCACACCTAGTTTTTTTAAATTGCATATCACTTTCACTCTGTTCCCGGCTAACTAAATGAAATACTTATACCAGCTGTAGTTTATAACACTCTAATATATTTCAAAGTGGAAAGCTATGTTTGACTATTAATAATTAGTTTGAAACTGACCAATTAAAAAAACTAAATTTGTGTTTCCAATTTTCTCAAAAGTATATTTTTATATATTCTTGTTTTATTATAAATAATTTTAATGGCCTAAGTAAAATTGCACGTAGCATATTGTTTATCTATTCAAAGGAATTAACTCAAAAAAGACATGTGGAATAATGCGAATTCCAATTTCATACTTTAGTTAAAAAATGGCAAATATAAAGTATAATTAAATAACTATTTTTAATATTATTACACGTTATGAAAATTTAGTATGAATTAACCATGCCTATACTAAAAATAATGTAAAATATAGGCTTAACTCTAAATAACTAAAATGTTATAGTTAAGTCAAATAAAAACAATGGGGAATTTTAAGACTTAGTTTTATCTAGAATATTTGTTTACACAACTATTTGGGAGTGCAATTAGGATATTAAATCAAATAAAAACATTACATTTCAAAAGAAAAAAATGTTATGTCAATTTAAGTTATTCTTCTTAGAAAGGTTGAACATTTTTGGTGAAATCCTGAACATAAAATTCAAGAACAGGACAAATCTAGAATGGAAAAATGTATCTAATCTTAACACAATAGATGTTTGAAAAACTTTTTATCCGAACAAACATCGTAAAATAATTGTAAATAATGAATTAGGACCCATACAAAATTCTATATTAATGTTTAAGTCATCTTTTGATTGAGATTATTATAAGTAAAATAATTTGTTTAGTTATGTAGTTAATTTTAGGCTAGTTATAATAACGCGAGGCATTTGTTAACGATTTACTAATATTAGGTTACGTACCTTTATAAACCATCGACAG
>JAGFPH010000215.1:20278-38841 GCA_018207615.1 Philaenus spumarius | reverse complement strand
GGTTACGTACCTTTATAAACCATCGACAGTTCTTCACTTTTATGGTGACACCATAAAAGTGAAGAACTGTTGATGGTTTATAAAGGTACGTAACCTAATATTAATATTACAGTTCAGGAGGCATATATCATGAATAAATGATTTACTAATGTTACGTAGTCCTAAGCAACGTATATTTAAGTTTTGTATAAACAAGAAGCATGAAACACTGTTAGGTTAGTTATAGTTCGATTATTATAGCTCGTGCATCACTGAAGTGACTTTAAAAACGAAATGTTTAACGTATTAGTTTTGAGATTCTGTTTAAGTTTATTCTATAAACATATCGTCTAACAACAAGCTCAATTTTTAGCCTACTTATAAATACGAAATTGTGGTCAAGAGGTTTATAGTTCAAGATTAACAATTTATGTGACGTAAACATGTTATTATATACACAATGAAGAAAGCAAAAACTCGCTTACTGCGAGAAAAGAACTCTCAGATCTGATGAGACCTAAAAATATTTTCTGGAATTCATTGTTTTTGCACTGACCCTTAGATTGTTAGGTCCAGACAACTTAGATACGATAACCATCACGAAGTTAAACCATCGAAAGAGCCAAATCGAAAACAGACAATTTGAAATTTATGAATAAATGTACAAGTTTTTTATATTATACAAATTACAAGGAAATTAACTTGAAGAGGGGATTTAAAATCGAATTATTTACATTGGTCTTTAAATACTGTAAAACACATATACCTTATAAAATATGAATAACTTATGTTATGGACAAATAGAAATAGTATGTTTTGTGAGTTAGTAGCAGTTTAATCACAGGGCACAGGGCTACTATTTTCAAAATTGTTGTTAAAAACGTTATTCAGGAACAAGATTACGAGGTGCGAGTGATATTAATTTAGTTGCTAGTTTGTTTGCTACTTATAAAAAAAACATAGTACCATACTAGACCTACGTTTAGTTTTAGCCAAATAAATCAAATTATTAACAGTTATTATAGCATTTGTATCATTAAGTTCTATGAACAACATTTTCGAATACAGTTTATGAACTATAAACTGTTTAAACATAGGTCAGTGCATTAAAGCATTTGAACAGTGAGTGAGAATTAAGAACAGTTCGTAGACAATTATCTCTAGTTTTTAGGTCCTGTAAGTTGATTTGAAAGTTAATCCTGCACCATGTTAATTGTTGCGACACCATGTGAGTTTAGGGAAATTTCTGAATTTTGTGGGCTTCTACCAGATCCGTTCAAAATTTTAGCTCGCCTTGTGAGATGACTCCAAAGAACTAGGTTGAAATAAGTACAGAGACCATTTTAAGTTTAATTCAAATAGTTCTATATTGGAAAATCTCATTAAATGTTTCAACAATTAGGAGTAGCTTCTTCAATTATCAACTTGAAACAAATACATATTATTACATAAATTGTCTGGAATTAATATAACCATGTCTTAATATTAAAATTAAATTTATTTATAATGTAAATTTCTTAATTACTATCACAAAATGTAATATCTATTCTAAACTTTAATACCTACCAATATACTTTAAATATTCATATTTATTTGACAGTAAACATTATAGTTTAGTGGGGATACTTTAATATATCGTTTAACTTCTCAGATACAACCTAAATAAACTCTAAGATCTTGTACAAATTACTAAATAGTTTGGGTTATTTATGAATCTGATCAGTAACAGATTTAAATTGCTTATGGGGTGTTTGCAAAATAGCATTACAGCTAATTCAATTATTAAAATACTACCGACACTTACTATTTAAGCCCTAAATAATATTATGAAGTGATTTCCTTGAAATTATTATATAAATTATATATTATGATTTCCTTGGTTGATGATTTCGTTTGATTATTTATATTTATGTTTACCCCTCGAGATCTGCCTTATACAATAAATTACATTAATTTTACTTTCATAATCCTGCTCTCTTACGTACTTAACACTTTCACTAGATTGAATTTTTTGATATTTAACTTTCACTTCAATGATGGTCCCTGATGACTTCTCGACGAGGTTGCCCAATGTCATAATGTTGATAATGATTTATATGCAAATGCCTAGATGTTTACGGTTTGGAGTTTTACACATTAATACCGAACTTTTTCCGGTGTCATTCCCTCATTCTAGCCACCATAGTTGCTCACGTGTTTTAAGCATTTAATTCTTGTTGATCAGTTTGAATTTTAACTCATTCTGATTGGGTTTTCATTTGCTACCTACCTTATTTTTTAACATTATCTGGCGGCATTTATTTACGTAAGCGTCATTCGTTTTCACCGAATAGTAGCCTACCTCGTAAAGTGTGGTTGTTACATCCTGGTTACTTGATATAATACTGATATAATATTATTATATCGAGTGTCTGACTTTTTTCTAGGTTTGTAGTTATGATTGAGTATGCATTTATTAATGAGTTGTAATATATACTCATTTTATTATTATTAATGTTAATTATATAAGTCAAATAAGTGGGAAATTTGTGTTTACCAATATACCTACGTTGTATATATATGTCTGTTCAAAACCAAAACTATTTCTTCAAAATACAGTCACTAAAGTAATATTACTGCTGTATTACCGAACGAAGAATTTTGATTCAACTACTCAAAGAACAGAGAACGGATGTTGATTGGGATATCCCTTTAGATTCACATCCCGGTCATCAAGGAACAAAGGAACAACAGGTCACCCAGTTGCAAAATAAGATTGCTACTTCCACCAAACAAAATACCATACTAACCCCAACATTGCAATAGTTCAAGCTACATTAAGACTATTTACTTACACAACATCATGTATTTAACGTACTGTTGAACATTGCAATTATATTTCTGATAATAATTTTTCTAAAAAAAAAACATTAATTATTTCAATATGATTAAATTATCAATTTAATTCGAACTGAGAACAAAATAATAAATTTTTACTTGATGAAATTGCTTTATATATAAACCATATAAAAATGTAAGATGTCCTTATTCCTAAAATATATTCTACTTTTGTTTAGTTTAAAGTTGTTGTTATTGAGTCGGTTTTTTTAAGTACGTTTTAAAATGTTTTATGTGCTATAAATAAACTTAAATAGAAATAAAGTTTCAAATTGTTTTTAAAATAGTAACATTTTAATAATATTTAACATACATTTGAGAACAGATTGTTTTGCATTAAGATTAGTATTTCCAGTAAATTTTAAATTCTTAAAAATTACTACTAAATAAAACAATTATTACATTGGGAAATCCAAATTTATAATTTAAGCTTGTATTTGTTCTCAGTTAAATAATTCATTCGTAGTAAATATTACTAAAATGCAATACATTAGTTTGTGCTTGAGAGAGTTTGTATTCCGACAAGACGAAAATTGACCTAGAAAGTAAAATAAATTTCAATTAAACTATAGTTTTTTTAGTTATAAGAAAAAAGTAAGTAAAGAAATACAAATAACAACAAATAGCTCCAGTTAAATATTGATGCTTTTATATCTGAAAAGAGAACGTTTATTTGTTTGTTAGTTTTTTTGCTTCCTAATTGTGTTAATTTTATTATGTAAAAAAATAGCAGTTTGCACAAATAAGTGGAAAAAATGCCGGTAGTTGAAAACTAATGGGTTTAACTTTACAGCTCGGTTAGCATGTAATGTGCTGTTTAAATTTTAATATTAGATAAGGACATCGTTAAAATATTTAATTAGAGCTACTAATTCCGAATTTTTAAGATCTTTAATTTTACTTGCTTACATGTTGTGGGATCCCATTTAAAATTGTAGGGTATTAACAAAATCTCCAATTTATTTTGAGAATGGGTAAAATCCAAACTACCATAAACTACTTTGGCTCTCTTTAGCGTTTGGCTTTCTATAAAGTCCATTCAAAATGTAAGATAAATTGAAGGGACTTTTAAAAAAAACGCCACAAATTTTCTTTTTTAAACACTTTACTGTAATTTGACATACAGTATTTGCTGGTTTAATTAAACGTCTTACTATTCAGAATTTTCCAATTTTGGAGAGTTTTTATGAGCTTTGGTATGACAAGTCAACAGATGTGGTTTCAAATTTAATCATGTTCATTCAGTACTGCCCAAATTTCCTATTTTTGAAAGGGTTAAAATATTAGAAATAAAACTTCATGTGACCTACTTAACAGTCCTAAATGGGTTTGGGTTCTATTTAAGTCAAGTTTATGACAAATTTAAAAAATTTGAAATTACAACACTATAATTGTGTTTCTATGTAAGACACATACAAGAATGTTTATTAGGTAGTACAAAGAGATAATATGTTGGACAAAATATGCTTGGAATAGCTTCGAAATAGTTCCTTATATAATTTTTATGTCGTGTAAGATAGTTAGATTTATTTTGAAATATGTATTCAGAAAAGTTTGTGACAGATTTTTGGTTTTCTACAGGTTGGTAATCGGTTTCGACTTTAACGTTTTAGGAAACTATGGTAATTTCAAGATTTAATTTGAATGGAAGGTTGTTTAAAGTAATTCATAGTGATTAGTACATACTAGTATTGTTAGTTTTAAATCAATACCATCCTGTCAAAATATTATGACTGTTAATTGTTTACTATTTTGCGCAAGATATTATTATAATTTACAATAATATATAATCTGTAATCTAAAACCTCTTTAATAATTAGTTATTATTTCCATTAGATATTTTATGATAATTAAAACGTCCATGAAAAATCCTGTGATATTTAAACAAAATATTTATACTGTATTGAAAAAACATAGGATCTCATTGTTGCACCTTTCACAAACTTGTACGTTACGTAACATATTTACTTTGCCATAACAAAGTAATCACACTAAAATATAAATCCTAAAAAGCACTAAATTTACTCCTCACATCATACTTAATATACGGCCAATAATTAACGTGAGTCGAGCAAAGAAACCACCGGCACAGCCCTCTGGATCTGTCCCAGCCAAATGGCGCAACAATGAATAGACAAGGCTGTGTTTTATCGCGGTTCTTTGTCATTTATCAGGTGAAACCCCGCTTTGTTACATCTGTTGTTTATTTCATACCCCTCTAGCACACCTCGCTTTATTCTTAATGAATTGTTTCTTCAATTGAGACTTTATTTCTTGTAACGGAGCGGGTGCTAGCGAACTTGGTAATCAGACTCGAAAGAGAAGTAGTATGTGGATCAGTGGTTGATTATAAATTCATTTGTTCATAATCAATTTGATAAAACAGCTTGTTTTCAACTAGCTAAACTATTTGATAGTGTCAGGTTTATTTATGTTATTTGTAAGTAGACTTTTAAGAAGAACAAATTAAAAATTAAATTAATATTGTAGAAGTAGCTTTATTTAATTGACAAAAGCAATAATAAACCAGCTCTTATTCATAAATAATTAACAAGTACCAGGAGACCGAGCTAAAGCTCGATTATAAGCAGGGCTATGATTTCAATAACTATTATTGCAAATTTCCGTGAACATCGTTTAGGTTAGGCCTATAACATTAAACAACTAAATAAAGGGTATGTTTATTTAGCAGAAGTATTCGTTGCCATGGTAACTATAAATAGATACAACATTAGGCTTACCTCTAATAAAATACAGTTTAAAAGAAAACAGATGATTATTGTAATGGCATTGAAAACATTTGCACCAGCTGTGCTTCGTTTAAAAGAAAACAGATGATTATTGTAATGACATTGAAAACATTTGCATCAGCTGTGCTTTGTATTGTTTAAAATGGACAAATTTCACTTTTTAATTTAATAAAAAGACGTAGAAAACGAATTTTCCCAGACTGGTGACCATTTCCAATCGATTTCTCGTGGACAAAAGCCGCATATAAAATCAAAAAATCCAAAATCCTTAGACGGACATTCCAGATCCATTTAGCAGACAGACAATTATCTCTCGCTTTAGAAGATAAGATAAACAAGAGGCATGAAACACTGTTAGGTTAGTTATAGTTTGATTATTGTAGCTCGTGCATCACTGAAGATGGCGACTTTAAAAACTGTTAACGAAATGTTTAACGTATTAGTTGTGAGATTCTGTTTAAGCTTTCTATCAATATACCGTCTCACAACAAGCTACAATTTTAGCCTACTTATAAATACGAAATTGTGATCAAGAGTTTTTTAGTTTAAGATTAACAATGTATGTAAGGTAAACATGTTATTATATACACAATGAAGAAAGCAAAAACTCCCTTACTACGAGAAAAGAACTCTCAGATCTGATGAGACCTAAAAATGTTTTCTGGAATTCATTGTTTTTGCACTGACTCTTAGATTGTTAGGCCCAGATAACTTAGATACGATAACCATCACGAAGTTAAACCATCGAAAGAGTTAAATCGAGAACAGACAATTTGAAATTTATGAATAAAGGTACAAGTTTTTATAATATACAAATTACAAGGAAATTAACTCAAAGAAGGGAGTTAAAATCGAATTAATTACATTGGCCTTTAAAAACTGTAAAACACGTATACCTTATAAAATATGAATAACTTATGTTTTGGACAAATAGAAATAGTATGTTTTGTGAGTTAGTAGCAGTTTAATCACAGGGCTACTATTTTCAAAATTGTTGATAAAAAACGTTATTTAGGAACGAGATTTCGAGGTGCGAGTGATATCAATTGCGGGGGATAAAATCTAGTTGCAGCATTGTTAGCTACCTATATAAAAAAAAACAAAAAAAATAGTGCCATATTAGCCCTACGTTTAGTTTTAGCCGAATAAATCAAATTATTATTAGTTAATCAGTTAAAATTATAGCATTTATATCATTAATTTCTATGAACAACATTTTCGAATACAGTTTATGCACTGTAAACTGTTTAAATATAGGTCAGTGCATTAAAGCATTTGAACAATGAGTTAGAATTAAGAACAGTTCTTAGAAAATATTTGGCGGCATTTATTTACGTAAGCGTCATTTTTTTCACCGAATAGTAGCCTACCTGGAAAAGTGTTGGAGAAATTTAATAAGGCACAGTGTGGTTGCTACATTCTGGTTACTTGATATAATATATTATAATATTATACTGATGTAATATTATTATATCGAGTGTCTGACTTGTTTCTAGGTTTGTAGTTATGATTGAGTATTCTTTAATAATGAGTTGTAATATATACTAATTTTTTTATTATTAATGTAAATTATATAAGTCAAATAAGTGGGAAATTTGTTTTTACCACTATATCTACCTTATGTATATATGTCTGTTCAAACCCAAAACTATTTCTTGAAAATACAGTCAGTAAAGTAATATTACTGCTGTATTACAGAACGAAGAATTTTGATTCAACTACTCAAAGGACAGAGCACGGAAGTAAATTGGGATATCCCTGGAGATTCACATCCCAGTCATCAAGGAACGAAGGAACAACACGTCACCCAGTTGCAAAATAAGATTGCTACTTCCGGATTGTTTTGCATTAAGATTAGTATTTCCAGTAAATTTTAAATGCTTAAAAAATTACTACTAAAGAAAACAATTTATACATTGGGAAATCCAAATTTATAATTTAAGCTTGTATTTGTTTTCAGTTTAATTCATTCGTAGTAAATATTACTAAAATGCAATACATTAGTTTGTGCCTGAGAGAGTTTGTAAACTATAGTTTTTGTTGGTTATAAGAATAAAGCAGGTAAAGAAATACAAATAGCTTCAGTCAAATATTAAATATTGATGCTTTTATATCTGAAAAAGAGAACAAATATAATTATTAATGAGTTTATTTGTTCTCATTTTGTTTTTTTTTTGTTTTTTTTTTTGCTTGCCTAACTTCCTAATTGTGTTTATTTGGATTTGTGAAAAAACAACAGTTTGCACAAATAAGTGGAAAAATGCCTGAAGTTGAAAACTAATGGTTTTAACTTTACAGTTCGGTTAACATGTACTGTGCTGTTTAAATGTTAATATTAGATAAGGATATCTTTAAAATATTTAATTAGAAATACTAATTCCGTCTTTTAAGTTCTTTAATTTTAATTGTTTACATGTTGTGGGATCCCATTTAAAATTTCAGAGTATTAACATAATTTCCAATTTATTTTGAGAATGGGTAAAATCCAAACTACCATAAACTACTTTAGCTCTCTATAAAGTTCGAAACGTAAGATAAATTAAAAGGACTTTAAAAAAACGGCACAAACACTTTACTGTAATTTGACATAAATGTTTTGCTGATTTAATTGAACTGTCTTACTATTCCGAATTTTCAAATTTTTGAAAGTTTTTATGAGCTTTGATATGACACGTCAACAGATGTGGTTTCAAATTTAATCATGTTCTGTACTGCCCAAATTTCCTATTTTTGAAAGGGGTAAAATATTATAAATGAAACTTCATGTGACCTACTTAACAGTCCTAAATGGGTTTGGGTTTTATTTAAGTCCAGTTTATGACAACTTTCAAAAATTTGAAATTACAACACTATAAATGTGTTTCTATGTAAGATACATACAAGAATGTTTATTAGGTAGTACAAAGAGATAATTGTTGAACAAAATATGCTGTGAATAGCTTCGAAATAGTTCCTTATATAATTTTTATGTCGTGTATGAAAATTAGATTTATTTTGAAATATGTATTCAGAAAAGTTTGTGACAGATTTTTGGTTTTCTACAGGTTGGTAATCGGTTTCGACTTTAACGTTTTAGGAAACTATGGTAATTTCAAGATTTAATTTGAATGGAAGGTTGTTTAAAGTAATTCATAGTGAGTAGTACATACTAGTATTGTTAGTTTTAAATCAATACCATCCTGTCAAAATATTATGACTGTTAATTGTTTACTATTTTGCGCAAGATATTATTATAATTTACAATAATATATAATCTGTAATCTAAAACCTCTTTAATAATTAGTTATTATTTCCATTAGATATTTTATGATAATTAAAACGTCCATGAAAAATCCTGTGATATTTAAAAAAAATATTTATACTGTATTGAAAAAACATAGGATCTCATTGTTGCACCTTTCACAAACTTGTACGTTACGAAACATATTTACTTTGCCATAACAAAGTAATCACACTAAAATATGAATCCTAAAAAGCACTAAATTTACTCCTCACATCATACTTAATATACGGCCAATAATTAACGTGAGTCGAGCAAAGAAACCACCGGCACAGCCCTCTGGATCTGTCCCAGCCAAATGGCGCAACAATGAATAGACAAGGCTGTGTTTTATCGCGGTTCTTTGTCATTTATCAGGTGAAACCCCGCTTTGTTACATCTGTTGTTTATTTCTTACCCCTCTAGCACACCTCGCTTTATTCTTAATGAATTGTTTCTTCAATTGAGACTTTATTTCTTGTAACGGAGCGGGTGCTAACGAACTTGGTAATCAGACTTGAAAGAGAAGTAGTATGTGGATCAGTGGTTGATTATAAATTCATTTGTTCATAATCAATTTGTTAAAACAGCTTGTTTTCAACTAGCTAAACTAATTGATAGTGTCAGGTTTATTTATGTTATTTGTAAGTAGACTTTTAAGAAGAACAAATTAAAAATTAAATTAATATTGTAGAAGTAGCTTTATTTAATTGACAAAAGCAATAATAAACCAGCTCTTATTCATAAATAATTAACAATAATGTCTGTGGGAGTGGTTATGTCTCAGATCATATTATATAATAAATAATTTTGTTCAGTATCCTGGTCTAAAATTGTAATATATACTGTAGTACTTTATATTTCCGTCATTGATCTCTTTTCATTTATTTATTTGACACATTTCGAGATGTTTATTCCATCATCAGAATCTCTTGTTGAATAGAGATCATGAAAACATTAAGTAAAAACACACAAACACATAAAACAGCAACACAATTAAAACACAATGAATACACCGTATAACTACCGGATGTCGACTCTCAGTAGGGACTATTATTTGCCGAGGGCTTCCTAGGTTCTTATCGCTGTGTCGTAGAGCGCGTGCGAGTCGAAATTAAAACAAAAAACGCCAGACCGTTGGAAGATCAAACAGGCAGCTACGAAATAACCTGCGACAACTGTGACAAAATCTGCATTGGCCAAACGGGAAGAGCGTTTAAGGTACGTGTTAAAGGTCATCTGTCTAAAAAGACTGTTTCGAGTAACAAGTCCAATTATGTTGATGAAAACCACAGTTACACCGTCTTCGTGAAACACTTTAAACTAATAAAGATTTTTAGTATTAGAAAATTTATAAACGCTGTGGAAAAGTTTGAAATTTATCAGGCATTTAAAGTAGGAAACAAAAACTAAGAACACCAATTATTATATGACCAATTTAATTTTGACTCGAACACCCTATATTTGGCCAGAAGAATCCAGGAAGCCTGCGACAAATAGTAGTTCCGAGGGCGCACAGATAACGGACAGGCAATCGACATCCGGTAGGCATAAGGTGTACATCTATTTACTGTGTTTTAAATGTATTGCTGTTTTACTTGTTTTTAATAATAATTTTGTTTACAATCTCCATTCAACGGGAGATTTTGATGATGGGGTAGACATCCCGAAACGCGTCAAATAAATAAAAAAGAGGTTAATGACGGAACATTATAAGTTCCTGTACTATTATAGCATGGCATATGTTTGAATCATGGTTTAGTTTAACAGCTGATTCTTTGTCAACTTAATAAAGTAACATGTAATTTTAAAATGCTAGCTTATTTACACTCTCTCTGCTAACTGTTAAACTGCTCTGTAAATTACGTCACTGGCAAAACTATGGTCGGCCAGACTCAATAAAATTTTGTAGAATTTACTAAATTTGTGTATGTTGCTTTTTTATGAAAATATAGTTTATACCATGGACATTTAATCAGTATTAATTCAAGTACTCTCTGATAATTCAAATTATATATAATATAGCTTAAAGAAAACAAACTCCCTTAACTTGGTTGAAATCTAAGCAACTGTGTTACAGTTTCCAACTGTAGTATACTGTGATTTTTAATACTGCGTCTCTCTGCTCCCCTAACTATAATACGAATAATGCCTATAAAATACAGAAGGACAGATTGTTTCCGAGTCCTCATAGTACAAACTAAAAATGTACCAATGATGCCAATAGAGTAAAGGTCATTTTTATTTTCTGGATTGTTTTGACAATTAGATTATTTCTGACAAGAAATCATTCTGATTCAATGACACCGTTCTTTGTAAGGTTCTAGTAGAGCTGAGTTAGTTGTATACTTTTTTAAGGTTGAGTAACTAAAACAGGAGGTCTCGAAAGGTGGTTTGAAAGTTTCGTTCCCCTGTATTATTTTTCGAATTTTCCAAAAACAAAATACAGTTAACTTAAGATCCTTTTTAACCTTAACCATTCTAAAGTTCCAATATCGCAATATAACATTTTTGTACACAACTCTACTAAACAATTTATAAATTATGTTTCGAACAATATCGTAAACAGGTTATCTCATATCCTCAGATTTAATATTATGCAAAACAAGAACTGAAAGCGATGACAGCTGGACTTCAAACTGTTTCGTTTTTATTCTAAACAAAGCCAAGAATTATCATAGGTTGGGTTTAGGGAATAAAGTCAGAGAACCGTGCCGTGTCTGTTTATGCGGGAGTAATCCGCGCATAAGTCACCCCTCGCGCGGTGTCAAGGTCCAAGGGGAAGATATCATCCCCGTTTTATAAATATACTCGGTATGTATTTTTTGTAGTCTTAGTTGCTCCTTCCATGTAAAGGTTAGAATTTACCTGTAAAATATTGATTTAATATGTTACCTTAAATGGATTTTCAATAAATACAATCTAGTATTTGTCGTATTGCTTACGTGGAACAAAGAGAGATTTTTTAAATTATGCGGAGATTTTCAGTTTCGTCATGTAAACATAAGTAAAATTCTATTGGTCAATTACATTACAATATTATTGTTACTGAATTAAGACGGTTAAGACACTACGTTTGTGTTTTAAATAATTATATCTAATAACTTAATTTACCCAACAAGTCTAGGTAGTCTTATGAGATTATAAACCGATCTTACATAAACATGCCTCAAGAAATAAATAATGTTAGTACTTTGGCCAAATATACACATTCCAAATGTATTTTTTTACAAATTAAAATTTTTAACAAACTAAAATTCATTATTATTATTATATGTTTCTACAGTGAGTTCGAAATAGTACATAATTTACTCCTGTTTTCATGCAAGTTAAATCGTTTTATAGGCCTATATTATTTTCTTTGCATCAATTGTAGTATATTTGTTGGTTTTGATTTACTATACATGGCTACATTTTTCAACCATTTATTTCCACTTAAAAACTCATTTTTACACTACAGTAAATTTTAAACTTGTTTTTATACCTTGGTTGTACACGTGAGACATATAAAATATATTTAAACAATAATAATTGACCCAGCGTAAGCGAGGTCTCCGTTTTAACTCGACCGTTCGGCATTTCGTCTGTGTGTCTGTCTCACGATTACGGCCAAACGCCTTGACCGATTTTGATGATTTTTTGCATGAATGTTCCTTATTCCTAGGCCGAGCCATGTATATATACGTTTTTTTCATTTTTCATTTTTAACCACTTAAATAAAATAAAAATGGCGGCCGGACCGTTTCTCTCAGTGTAAGCTTTTTTCTAAAGCTAGTTTTTGGCTTAACCGTAAGTCGAATTTAAAAACTAATAACACTTTCCCAGTAGAAAATTAAATTTTAAACAAAATTGTATTCTTGATTCTTGTCCGTACCTCTAACGGCAAGCTCACAAAATGGCCGTAAACTTCAAATTTGTTAAAAATCGTCCAAGTTTTTGTATTTCAACCATGTTTTTATACGTTTACTCTAAACCAATTCAAAAGTGTTCCATAGATTTTTTGTAGATAAAGATTTAAAGAATTCATATACCAGCAAAAAAAAATATTGAAGTAAAATGAAGAAAGTTATTAGCTCAAGAAACAATCACGTTCAGTAACGAAAGGAAAATGTTTAACTTTAGGCCTAAATAAAAAAGTTTCGAAATTTAGTTCTAAATAGAATTAATTGTATACAAATATTTATCAATTTCAAATTTTTTATTTTGAAAACAAAAGTTTTTATGAATAGTAATTTAGGAATATATCATTTGCCCAAAAATGACATATTATTATAAGAAAGTGTAGAGGATAAATAAAAGAATTGAACTGTATACTTGTAAATTATCATTGCAAATTTCATAAAAGTATTTGACTTTAGCTTTACTTGAATTACAAAATGAGATGAAACAAATGAAACCTCGCGGCGATAAAGGACATACAAAAAATGACCGTAGGACACCGTGTGAAGTGTTGGTACATGGGTTGAGATCAAGACGTTTTAACATTGTTTGTTTTCATTATTTCTAATATTGGAATATGATATGGAACTTAAGTTAACTTATGATACATTGTTAAGTTTGAGTTATTTAAGTATTTAAATATTTAATTGTATGTTGTCCCTCTATAACGCGATATTTTTAGCTATCTTACGCATTATTAACCTAAATAAAACAGAATGCCTCTAAAAGAAAATCTTTAGCAGTTAAAGCTCAAGAAAAGAAATAAAAACGAGAAATAGAAATCCAGGAATCGCGGGAATTGTAAATAATGTTTGACTGACTAAACCTTGTGCTTACTTCCTTACTGGCACACTATTTTTAACCTAAACTCAAAACCACATTTGTTATTTCAACGAGAGAGGTCTACTGTTCACAGAACTACTAGTTTGTAAATTCTAGTTCTCATTGATTTGGAAAGGTAAAGGTGCAGTAGTGTTCAATGCTTGTAATATGTGTAGGCTACTTTGTACCTTACTATGGTTTCCTAGATCTCTTTGGCTCTATGTTGTTGGCAACTGTTTTAGGAAGAAAATTTAAACAAAAATCACCTTTGTGAGCCCTTTAGTTTGATACAGCGCATGTCATTGCTAACTAAACATTTTCTGATATGTTATTTTTAATTTAACCAAAGTTCCAATTATTTCAAACCTTGGATATGTTGACGAAAAGTGCTCAAATTGTATATAAAATAGAATCTCATCAGCAATGTCTGGTGAAATTTTTTTTATGATATCAAATCTTAAATTAGTTGTAAACAAGTTAACAAAATAATTGAAACAAGACAATATATTCAAAACGTTTTATAAAAATGTAATTAGTTACAATTTATTAAAAATTGATAATGTGAATTCTTTATTTTGTAAACTAGGATTTGCTCAAAATGTTTTAATCTTGCTTAAAAAATCCACTAAATTTGATTTGAAAATAATATTTGATTTAGATTCTCTTGTTGCAAAATAGAGAGGCTTCAGTTCTGATTAAGTGTCGCAATAATTCATTTGCTCACTAAACATACCTGATATATAATTTCACATTTACAGAAATATGAGAAAATATGGCCTTAGAGCTAATTATGAAACTCAAATACCAAACATCATTAATTAATTAAGGGTTTAATTATTAGTTCAAGAATAAAGTCGGAACAGAGAAACTACAATAAAAATCGAAGAATAATAAAAAGAAATCACGGCACTGAAATAAATTTCAAAGATTTTTATAATCTCTTGATATGAACATTATTTTTAATGAACACTCTTCTAACTGTTACTGGCTTACAATTTTGTTTTAAATGAGTTCAAGTTTAAATAAACAAATCTGAAACAGTGCAAACATTTAAAGTATTTGGGAAATTCTGAAAATTATAATCAAATTACAAATGTTAGTCACTCACAGTGGATCGCTGTTTGATTGGATGAACCGCGCATTATTGCAATTATTAATTGTTAGGTTGATATTTTGTTGCTTGGGTTGAAAATAATGCATTGTTTTACGTGTATTCAATCGATAGCATCGCCAAATCAGATGTTATTTTATGTTAGAATCTCATTTTAGATATTGTTAATTTAAATCACGAGAAACTATTGTACCATAGGCCTTTATTTACTCCTTTATATTTATGGCTGATACCAACAAGTCATGTGAATAGGAAATAGCCAACATTTAAAATGTCCGACAACAATAAGGTGAATTTTGAAAGAAATTCTACAACACCTTTCGATATACGCTACGTTATATATATGTAAAGGAATGAAATAGGTTTCTGTAATTTCGAAGGGTAGTTCGAAGGGAGGGGACAATACCTACGGGACCCTGCAGGACCCTAGTGCGTCAATAATAATAACAGATTGGTCTCGTGCATATTAGAGTACGAAAGTATTGAGCACAAGCTTGGTATATTTTTATATGACGTTTTATAAGTACTATATTGGGATTTTTTTGTATGTGTAATTTAAAATTTTTACCTTTAAAATTAAATGTAAATTTTGTAATGTAGTTTTTATATTTAAACTGTACGGGTTGTTCTCAAAAGTAATTTTCAGAGGTTAAAGTTAAAAATAGAATATAGTGTATTTATTGTCATCATCAATACCAAATCAATTGAATTCGTTGAAATGGTAGTGTTTAATGGCACAACAATGTTGTTTTGCTGATTAGCAAGAAAAAGAAAATATCTTGGTGCTACTTTTTGGGTATTCTTATAAGATTGTTTATGCCCCTAAACTTGAAACAAGACATTGAAATAACTGAAACAAACCCAAACAATATGAATACCTTTAACAGTAGGTTGTGAGACGAAATCAATTATTTGACTGAAAAGATACATATTTTAGACTAAAATAATCTTATTTAATCAAAGTATTAAAGTATGTTTATTTACGTAAAGTAAATTATCTTAAAGATTATCGATTTTGATCAAATTGAAAGTGTGCATTTTTTATATTATAAAAAACTATTTAGAACTAATATTAAATATACTTTAATTTTAGACACACTGAAGTTTTGGAAATCTTGATTGTAAACGTTTTTTGAGATCAATGAAAATTTAAAGACTTTATGGACGATAAAAATAATTTTCTTCTGGTGCGTAATTAATAAAACTGTGTAAACAAATTAAACGATAACAAAAGCTTACCAATCTATAATATTGAAATTGTACTTATTGAATATTGTCTAAAAAACTAATTTACAAATGAAATTATCTATTTCTAAATAAATTTTTTTTACGAACTAGCTAAAAAATAAACCAAACTCCGAAAATAAATATTAACTTAAAAAAAACACATCGTTATAAATTATTAAATTTATTTTAAAATAATGATTACACTAGATAATTGAACGTAGCATTTAGTTTAGAGTACTGAACAGCAGCTGTTATCTGCTGTTGACCTACATCCAGACCAGAGGTAGACTGCACCATCTGTAACGTTTCTTTTCGCTAAAATACTATTACCATTAATTAGTTCACAATTATTAGTAAATTTATAAGTGCTGAACATTACTTAAACAAATATGTTTTTACATTGAGGCTTACAGAAATCTACTTATATAAAGCTAGACGGTAACACTGGTTCATTGACATTAATTATTAGACACTTCCCGCAATCGGACTCCCCTCAACCTTATACTTGAATTAAAGCTCTCGACGAGAAACTTTTGGGAAAATTGCCAGAAGTTAACATTTTTTAAATTTTGAAAGTACCTTTTGGGCGGGAACGATTTTTTCGATTTTTTTAATTTCTTAATTTTTCCACTTTGAGCGCATTTAGCAAGAAAGCGGTAAGAGATAGCAAAAAATGTTAAATACAAAAGTTGTAGAAAATTTAATTTCAGACCGACGAATTTTCATCAGATTCAAGATCCAATCATCCATTTAGCCACTATTCATCCGAGAAGGGAGGCTCCGCCAAACGTCCTTAAAGCTAGACGATTTCACTGATTCACTGACATTAATTATTAGGCACTTCCCGTAATTGGAACCCCATCAACGTTATACTTGAATTAAAGCTCTCGACGAGAAACTCTTGGGAAAATTGCCAGAATTTAACATTTTTTAAATTTTGGAAACACCTTTTGGGCGGAAACGATTTTTTCGATCAACTATGTACAAACGATCCAAAGATTAACTAGATTCTTTAGTGAAATTTCCAACTGCGAGCGAAGCGAAGCAGCCATCTGAGGCGGGGTTGGGACGCGAAGCGTCCAGAGGCAGAGCCCCTAGTTATTACATATACAGTAAACCGAAACTTGTTGCTTAAGGACAGGGCAAATAATAATTATGGGATATTGAGTGTACGTGATCCTATAAACTATAGACAAAAAATGTTACAAACGTAAGTCAATAAACCGGACGAATACTGATATTTGAAGCTAAATAATTTAATTGCAGTACATAGCAGATAAAATAACACACACAATATTTGTATTTAGAAAATTAGAATGACCTATAATGAAACATAATATATTTTACATTTAGAATTTCCTTAACGTTTATTTAATTCATGAAAAATTCATGAGAAAATAAAAACTTATACTCCAAATAATAATATATTATGTTTTAAATAAATTTTGGGAAAAATTTGATTACATATCTACTTTGTTTATTTCTAATCTCTTGGTGATTACGATACTAATGAAGTTTTCAGCTAGTAATACTCATTAACAATCATATTTTTACATTGGATACTTTATTTTATTTTGTAGCCATGCATTGATCATAATATCATCACCACTCTCGTTGAAATAGTAATCAGGGTAAAACTTCTTATGTGAATTGATTTTTTCTTCTTGTTATTTTCTTACATTTAACTTGTATTTATTAATCTTTGTTTTGTTCCACGTCCTTCCAATGTTTAACCGTAGATAACTTAGGTAACAGAGTAAAACACCCAAAATGGAAATTAGACTATTAAGTATTTGAACCTATGAGACAGACCATGCTTCCTTGTATCAACTAAACTGCCTCCTAATCAAGTAAAGAGATAGGGGTTGGTTTAAATCATTCGTGGTTCGACATAACTTACATACTGTCTTTTTTGCCTATGATTTCATCTTTCATACTTGATGTACATGTTTCTAATATAATTTAGATTTATTTAGTGGTTCAATTAGTTAAAGCTGTATTTCAATGTTTAAGTTTGTCTTTTTAATTTTGATTTATACTAAGATATAACAATTAAAGGTTTTAATTTTAATTGTTTCAGATTATCTGATCTAGGATATAAACTTTATACAATAAAATAATAAAACAAAGTTTGAATTTGTAGATTCAGTAGAATATACCAACAGACATTCATTAATACAGAAAAACACAAAATAAATTCATCTTACCCTCAAAACGATAATCAATATTTATAAAATGTGGTAAATGTGAAAATAACGATCACATTTTGTTAACAGTATTTTAGTTTGTTAATCTCTTTATTAAGACATTGTTTACATGCTATAAAACGAACTATAACTTAGAATCGCGCTGTTTTAATTAATACAAACTTAAAACAGTCACACTTGCTCTTTGCTAATTAAACTTGTGGTACTCCTGCCTAAAAAAGAAATAAAAAAAAACTGTGGGATAAATGAACATACACGCTAAATTGTTACGTTACTGAAATATATATGTATCTATATATCCGAAAACAACACACATAAAAACGTTTAAAAGGACAAAGTATAGGATAACAGAAGAGGAAATCCAAGTCAAAGTGGAGAGCTAAGGGTAATGG